>JAWPHD010025857.1:0-15021 GCA_037043455.1 Cyrtodaria siliqua
GTTATTGCTGCAGGCATCATTCTGTATTAACATATATGATACTGATGTAATTGCGTCAGGCATCATTCGGTAATAAAATGTATGATATAGATGTAAGTACTGCAGGCATCATTCAGCAATAAAATATAAGATACTGATGTAATTGCGGAAGTCATCATTCAGTATTAAAATATATGATACTGATGTAATTGCGGAAGGCATCTTTCAGTAATAAAATGTATGATACTGATGTAAGTACTGCAGGCATCATTCAGCAATAAAATGTATGATAATGATGTAATTGCGGCAGCCATCATTCAGTAATACATGTATAATAGATGGGTGTCGCAAGGGCTAACTCAGGAAAGACTCAATGACGGTGAATGCATTTACATAAGTTTAATGCAACTTTAAAATATATTAAATATATATACAATTATCAAAAAAACAAACAAGCGAATACACAGATGAAATATGAAAAGACTGTTCTCATGAACGTTAAAGACGTTCTTAGTATTATCACAAATACTGAATGTGTCGAATGATTATATACGACACTAAATTGTTGTTAAATTTATAACAATGTTGATGTGCACAAGAATATGGTCTAGCGCGATGAAGGTGATGAACGAGAGCTCATGGCGATGATGATGCGCGAATCCAATGGATGATTGTCATCAAATGCCTTCTATAAGGGTTGATGACGCGATAGATGTGGTAATTAACCTCCACCGAGAATGTGAATGAAGTTCCTCCAGTGAGGACTGATAACGGGCCCACCTCGTGTCCCGGGGGTTTTTGCGACTAGAACCTGGCCATGTTGCACAGGTACGGGGTCCGTCTCAACCGCTCGTAACGTTATATGTTGTTTCTAATGTAGAATCACCTAAAGGGCTTACACACCCTAAAGGCTTAGCTCCACTCCGGGAGGCTTATCTGCACCGGACGGTTTATCTGCACCGGACTGGTTAGGCTGTTATAAAGGATACGTTTTAGATGTCGGTTCATAAACCCACCAATCTTATATAATTATCATTTCACCAACAAATCATTATCTAATAAATATGTGCAAGCCACTCTCTAATTATGATGAGTAGCAATGGATGCATATTCTACAACGTCATGTATACGCGTCGAACATATATACTAGTCACTTATCTCATTGTTAAGCTACTCTACAATCGTGTATTACAATCACTGAGTTATACGCCAACGTTAACTAATGCACCAATTATACACCGTTATCAAATTAATATTGTTTTACAATTAATGATCAATTACAATAATTGCATCTAATAAAGTAACTTCAAAATCATATGCTAGTCTCATGTTAATGTTTGATAAACATCAAAGCTAACCGGATGATAGACCTATACTTTTACATGCATTAGCACAAAACTAAACTTATTAAACGGCCCTTCCGTACGCCCTCTGGCGGCCACTTAAATGTGCACGCTTTTCCGTGTTACCTGATATATCATGGACATTGTGAATTGGATTCAACTAATTAATGGATTAGAATGTGACTGACAGGTGCTTGCAAGAGCTGTGTACGACCAATACGGTCTACTCGTGATTATTTTGTGACAATGGGACTGATGTAATTGCGGCAGGCATCATGCAGTAATAAAATATAAGATACTGCTGTATTTGCGACAGGCATCATTCAGTAATAAAATATACGGGACTGATGTCATTGCGGCAGGCATCATTCAGTAAAACAAATATAAGATACTGATGCAATTGCGGCAGGCATCATTCAGTAATAAAATATATAAGATTGATTAAATTGCGGCTGGCGTCATTCAGTAATAAAATATAAAAGACTGATGCAATTGCGGCTGGCATCATTCAGTAATACAATAAATTATACAGATGCAATATCTGCAGGCATCATTCAGTAATAAAATATATGATACTCATGTAATTACAGCAGGCATCATTCAGAAATAAAAGATAAGATACAGATGTCCGAAGTAAATATATCTATGAAAATATGCATTGAATTAACATTTCAAATATCTAAAGCTGGTATCAATATATTTATTTACCTATTTTAACCAAAATATGTGTTATATTAATCTTAACAAATTTGTAACGGTCAACCTTTTCAGACGAAGTTAAACAATATTAAATTTCCAACATTTGTTTTTATTCAGGTCAACTTTTCCGTTTGGCACTCGCAATTCTCTAAACAACATCCAATTGTTTATCTTTAAAGTTTAGATCCTAAGTATGCTCCGAGAAGAGTTTGGTCCACTCCAAAAACCCTCGATGTTGTCAGTTGATAGTGGACTTATTTGATGAGGGGAATATGAATGCCTTCACCTCGCGCGAGAATATCATGGGAATTTAATTAAAATGCAAACTGACAATATGACGGATATATTAAATAAAAAAAAGTTAATTCAAAACATAAATGTTTCATTGTGTCACTACATTTGATAAATGTGCTGTTTATTATTGGAGCTGGGTATAATAAACATTAATTGATCGATCTGTTAAGATAAATTATCGAAAGAAATCGACCCGAAGCAACAAACATCGTTGAAAGTGCATGACTGTTGGTTTAAGTAATCCCCGGTTTCACTATAGGAGTTCCTCTGACCCTAAAAAGCCACTAAAAAAAAGGCTTTTAGGGTCAGAGAAGGTTCGGGTGACCTCAGTTGTCATGATATGAAGACTAAATTCAAATATGTTTCGAACAGTTGGTGTGTATTTTTATTCCCCACCCACCGCCCCCGAAGGGATGGATGGAACTTGGTTAGTTTCGCGGTCCATTTACGACTTTGATGATCTTGATTATGAAAGTCAAGTAATCGCCATGCAAAACGCGACATATTTTAGACATACTTCTAGAGATTTACAAGATCCCGGACCAGTATACTAGTATATTGACAGTATATAGTACGAATGTCAGTGCAGGCGGGGTGGGGGTACATGGGTTGGTGACCCTTATGTGTGTATGAGGAGGTGAGTGTGGGGGGGCAAATGTATTATATGTATTATATATATTATATTGATGAAAATACAAAATTTTGTGGGGAGCATGGGGTGGTGTGACCTTGACATTGAAGGTACAGACCTGGATTTTGCACGCGACACGTCGTCTTGTTGTGGTGAACACATGCGCCTTGTGTATATGAAAATCCTTCAATGGATGACAAAGTTATAGATCCGACTCTACTTACATGACTTAAAATCAACTATAGAGCCATATGGCATGATTTGACCTCTAAGTGTGACCTTGACCTTGAAGCTACGGACCTGGAGTTCGCGCAAGACACGTCGTCTTCTTGTCTTGAACATTTGTGCAAGGTTATATGAAAATCCTTCAATGGATGACAGTTATAGATCGGACACGACCTACATGAGGCCAAAAAAGATAGGTGTGTTTCCATGCTCTAAAAAAAAGGGTAGGTCGGTAGGCATTTTTCTTTTTTTCCTTTCTATTTTTTTTTTTTTTGAGCTAACTATTTCGAGATTCTATTTATCTCATAAATCCCAGACAAGTTGATGATACAACTGAAAGTTTCTCTGTGATGTTGTCCGTTTCCCAAGATATAAGACCGCCCCAGTTAAATTACGCATTCCTGTTACAAATAATAGGACACGTTAAACCAGATTACCTTTGTTTAACATGATTTTTACTAATTAGTTAATTAGCATCGAATTGTTTATCTGAAAGAAAAACATTAAACTCTGAATGTATCATGACATTCCAGGCAAATCATATTTGGCTTACCTATATATTTTCCACTTTTGTTGTGTAATTTGGTAATAATTTGCATTGGTATTATATATAATACCAATGAATTACAGAAAATATATATTGATGTTATGTTTCACTTCCATGATATAAGCTATATGATAAATCATTGTTCAGAACAAATTGACTCTTTTTTTTTAAATTTCTGCGTACTTTTTTTTAAGGCCGGCCCTTAAAAATAGGGTCGGACGGGCTGACGGAAACAGGTATTTTTTTATTTGGCCTGACTTCAAATCAAATATAGGGCCATATGGCATGATTTGACGTCTAAGGGTGACCTTGAACTTGGAGCTATGGACCTGGTTTTGCACGTAAAAATCACTTCATAAATGTCAGAGTTACTGACCGGACACAAAATGTGTGACGGACAGATGGACGGACGGACGGTGCGATTGCCATATGCCCACCCTTCGGGGGCATAAAATCACACACTAACAGTTCAAAAAAAATTTGAATTTAGTTTTCATATCTTGACAGTTGAAGTTGCATTGCCTTTACTATTAACAACAATACATATATGTCCAATATGTCAAAATGTAACACAATGTTTATTAAATGCGTGCACTTTTTAGCAAAATACGCAATAAAAAGCAAAAATACTAACACCACCATTCACTACCAACAAGTTCGCCAATCTGATTTCTCTGCAACCATCTGCCCGATTGATCAGTGTGAATATAGATTGAAGCAATTGCTGCAGATATCGTTTAGTAATAAGTATAGTCTATGATACTGATTTAATTGCTGCAGGCATCATTCGGTAATAACGTCTATGAGACTGATGCAATTACTACAGATATCATTTAGTAATATAGTCTATGATACTGATGCAATTGCTGCAGGCATTGTTCGATAATAAAATAGCTAAAGACATGATTTAGTGTTAAATTCTATGCAAATGATATGAATTTTTGCAGACATCATTTATTAATTGTTTATTGGATGACAATAAGGTAATTGTGAGGTGTTGTGCACCCTGGACCCTGGTTTAAACCCCAGCGGCCTTTTTGCTACTGACCGTTCCCTGCCGGTTGTCCTATTTGTGTTTGAGATGTCGCGTGCCCTTTTTATTATTAACATTGCAATTGTTTGTGTTAATGCGGGACTTTGGTTGACTGCGTTCTGTGAAAGCTACATTTCCTGTTTCGACTTTTATAACTACTACCATTCAGCAATGAAAACATATGAAATGAGAAATTTGAAAATGCAAAAAAAACATTGCAGTCTCGGTTTGATTGAGACTGTTCATGAACTGTAGTGAAAAGTTCTTGCTATCGTTGACGCTCTCTAGTTCCAGGTTGAGCAAAACTCAATATTTAAAATACCAATAGTACATAAATTCGAGCCATCCCGAAGATGGTATGAATATGACGGCGAACATGGAATCTTACATGAGGTGTTTTCACACCATTCCATGGCCAGCGGCGTATGAACCCAGTATCTAACAAAACGCGTTGCCCTAAACGAGAAAACAATGGGAGAAATAAACAAAATGGAATTTAGCTGGGATCAGAGAGATGTCTGATTTGAATTGTTGCAGACCACATTTAATATAACGTCTATGCAGTTGGTGTGAATTACTGCAGGCCTCTTTCAGTCCTAACGTTTATGAATATAGTGTGAATTTCGACAAACATCATTTTTAAATCATTGAAACTGATTCCAAATGCTACAGCCATCATTTAATATTAAATATTATGAAACTGGTGTAAATTGTTGCAGTCATTATTCAGTAAAAATGTCTATGAAATGATGTCACTTACTACATGAATAATTCGGTGTTCAAGTCCATGAAAATGATGTTTATTGCTTCAGAAACCATTTTGTAATCGAAGTGTATGAAACTAATGAAAATTTGCTACAGGCATTATTCAGTCAGCAACTGAATTGTTGCAGTCATCATTCAGTAAAAAGGCCTATGAAACTGATGTCAACTGCTACAAACCTCATTCAGTGTTAAATTCGTAGGTGAATTTATACAGACATCATTCAGTATTTTTTTTATGAAAACGACACCACTTGCTGCAGACATCGCTTTTTATTAAACTTCGGCTCTTATTGGCAGGATAGCTACTTTAAAGTCGGTGACACTGATTTGAATTGTTGCACACATAATTTACTGTTAAAAGGTCTCTGAAACTGATGTCAGTTCTTGCAGGCTTCATTCATTGTCGACGATAGTGTCATATTATGCTGCAGTCTTCATTCAGTATGTCAGATTATGATACAGTTGAATAGTGCTGTAGGAGTCTTTCATATTAAGATAGTATTAATGCTAAATATTGCTATAGGCGCCGACGCATTCAGTACAAACGACGATGATATTATTTAATACTGCTGTAAGCTTCAGTTAGTATTACAGATGTTGGTAATATAGCAAATTGCAGTAAGCGTAATTCTGAATTAAAGACGAGGATACTGTGACGACGTGTTGTCGATGTCTCTTAGATTAACAATAGTTTCTATACAACTAGCAAATTGTTCGGAATTATAGTGTCTTACCGCACAAGTGTACTTGCCTAAACAATGATAAAAATATAATAATTACAATAGGTTCAGACATCAATACCATGGTCAATCTCATTAAAATATGTAGCATTCACAGAATACAGTCACTCCAACAAGTATTACAAAGCAAATGCGATTCAAAACGTACATCACAAACAAGTTTAGAAAAAAAGCACATCGCAAAAATAAATTCTCTACAAACAATATTCGGATATAAAAATACAGAGCAAGTTAACTTGACCATTGAGACGCGATTTATCACGCAGCGTTCATACTTTTTTCTGATTGGAAATTGTTTGTTTGAATCTTGTTTAACGTCATTTTGAGCACATTTAATGCCAAATATGACGGTCGATTTGTTTGGTGGTAAACCAACCCATTTTTCCTGAATAGAACCAGTGTATTCTTACGGATGGCCTCCCGCCATCCGTAAGAATCGACACTTTCTCACTTACACGTTGAATCCAATTGGGATTCAAACCCGCAGCGTTGAGAGGCGAGCAAGTTTACCATTACGTGGTCCGAACATTTACTTGTATACCCCATCCAACGTCTTCTTCAAGAAGCAAAAACCCGGTTGGCTGGGGTATGAAATAAAACCTTAATTTCGGCTTAAAGGGGTTGATGCATTATTTTCAACAAGATTTATTTAAAAGGGCTCTGAAGAATTATCCAAATGCCATGAAAAATAAATGAGATATGACCTATGAAAAATTTGCAAAGAACATAAATGGAGGCAGCCATCTTGGAACGCGCCTTTTTACTATATATGACATATAGTCAAAATATATTATAAAGCTAAGAAAATCACTGCAAATTGATTAAAAATAAATATACAGATGTAAAATGTACAAAATGGTATGCTTATTTTTCATTTCCACTGATATTCTTTGCTTTAAAAGACATTCAATCAGTATGCCATATATGGTAAAAAGGCGCGATGACGTCATCGTTCAAAGATGGCCGCCTCCATTTGTGTTTCTTTACAAATTTTTAATAGGTCATACCTCCTTTATTTTTCGTGTCATTTTGATAATTCTTTCAGCTTTTTTCAAGTTGTTCAGAGCCCTTTGAAATAAACAGTGTTTGAAACATGAAATAGGTAATTATAAACAGGTTATCGCATGTTTTCAGTAAACGTGTTTTATCTTCAAATCCTGCTAATATAAGCTTTCCCATCCCCTAATAGAATTAAGGCGAGTCCACGTAATGCAACGCAACGTCGTAAACAGGCCATTGTGTGGAGTCTATATACTTATTAAGATCAATGATTTCTAGTTTTATTCCGTCATGCAATGGCTTAATCGGATGTTCTATTCTTAACCGCAATGACGTGAATGGACGATGTTTCCGTGAGCAATAAAATACAATTGTGAGCTGTTCAGGAGGGACAATAATAAGTAATCAAATGATAACAGACATTTTCAGGAAACAACAACCATGATCGAGGCATTGTTTTGATATTAATGTCTTAAAATGTCCGGTACATCAATGTTAGGCAGGAAATGAACTGGACTGAAAAATGTATAAATTAGTGTCAACCGGTGTGTTATCTACACTGGATAAGCCGGCTTCTTAAAAAGGAATCCGGTGGAGAGGTCATCTCAGTTACGGACAGTCACTGTTTCGCTGTAGTCTCTATTCAGCAACACTCCACACTAAATGTTGCTTTTAGAAGCAGAATCTGAAGTTGCGGTATCTTAGTTTCAGTACACGGATGTCTATCAAGTCAATTCATTGAGTTTCAGAGAAACATTATTCCCGAAACGTTTGCACTGTTCTCACAATAGAAAATGTAATACTTAAACAATGTTATAAACAAGTACGAAAAGAGACATTTGAAAATCGCCGAACACGATAAGTACAACACATATTGCAGTCTTGGTTTGCTTGAGATGAACGGTAGTGAAAAGTGCTTGCTACCGTTCACGCCCTCTAGCCCCGGGTTGAGCAGAACTCAATATCTAAAATGTCTATAGAACAAAAAGTACAGCCATCCCGAAGATGGTATGCATATGACGGTGAACATAGAACCTTCAATGAGGTATATTTACATCATTCCATGGCCCAAGTTAGTAAGTAAGTAAGTAAGTAAAGCAGCAAGCAAGCAAGTTAATAAATAAATAAATAATTAATGAGTGAGTGAGTGAGTGAGTGAGTGAGTGAGTGAGTGAGTGAGTGAGTGAGTGAGTGAGTGAGTGAGTGAGTGAGTGAGTGAGTGAGTGAGTGAGTGAGTGAGTGAGTGAGTGAGTGAGTGAGTGAGTGAGTGAGTGAGTGAGTGAGTGAGTGAGTGAGTGAGTGAGTGAGTGAGTGAGTGAGTGAGTGAGTGAGTGAGTGAGTGAGTGAGTGAGTGAGTGAGTGAGTGAGTGAGTGAGTGAGTGAGTGAGTGAGTGAGTGAGTGAGTGAGTGAGTGAGTGAGTGAGTGAGTGAGTGAGTGAGTGAGTGAGTGAGTGATAACAAATTGAAAGAATACTAAGGTAAAAAAATAAAACAGTTTAATATGAGGAAAAACGAAACCCACTGATCTCAACATCATTTTGTTATGACATATTCACTTTTAAAGCCCGCCCCATTCTCATACTGTGTTTGAAATATACATAACAGTTTAACACTTTCAATTAAATCAGAAGTGATTTACAACTGTGCAGATACAGACCCAGTTCCGTTCAAGTACCACAAAAATGCATTCCGTTTGCGTTTCGTTTGCATTCCGTTTGCATTCCGTTTGCATTTCATTTTTATAAAAAAAAAATGCAAATCGTAATAACAAGTATACATAACGAACTGACTATCTACAAAACGGATTGACTTATCTACATAACGAAGTAACTTATCTACATAATGAATTAACTTATTAACATAACGAATTAACTGATCTAGTACATAACGAATTGAAAAATACTATTTACGTCAAACGATGGTTCTCCAGGGAAAGGAAAAATACAACATCAAGAATAAGAAAAAAACATGCACAACCTGAGTGTAAACACAAAAGTAAAATACGAAATTCGTTTTATTATTAAAGTGTTTTAGCCGGATTGCGAAGCAAATGCAGGCTTATACTTTGGTGCTTTCTGTCTGTCTGTCTGTTCGATGTTAAGATGTTAAATGTTCGCAAATCGACGTTCGCACCATTATTGGTCCTTCTTGTCATATAAAATGCCGGAAAAGCACTTCTTAATTCTATTCACATGTATTTCCTTTCTGTTGGTTTCAGATATAAACATTGCAATTTCAAAGCAAAAGGCCGAATAACGACAAACCGAAGACTGTTTCCCCCGTTTTACAAAGAGGTGAACATCCAACACATCTGATACCAGTCACATAAATCAGAAATGTGCCATACGAAATCAATTCCACTGTTTGTCTTAAACCGCTGCATTTAAGATACAGAAGTGCCTATGAACTTGTAGATTGGATAGAGACAAACAGGCTGCTTGGAGAAGAAATGTTTGTAATTTATAATTACTCGTCTACTGCCAATGTGGTTCAGTTTTTGGAAGAAAATTCAAAGCAAGGCATAGTGGATGTGGTGCAATGGCCAATACCGATGAGAGATATTGGTCCAAGGAACAGTAACCGCCTTGAATGAGTCTCTTTATAGATGTCGAGAGAAATCTCGATTTCTGATGGCTTTAGACTCTGATGAGTACAACATTCCTCACTCCATAAACAGTTTGCGTTGGCTTGACATGCTCAAAGGAATGCCAGACAGAGCCGTTTATTTTTTTGCAAATGTATTTTTCAGAACAGATTGGAACATTACTGACACACAATTTTCTGGAAAACGATATTTTGCCTGAAAATGCATGCTGAAAACTTTGCTTAAGACAACGAGTTAAGAAAAAGAACGGAAACCAATAAGCAGATCGAAATACATTGCAGTAGATTTGGGGAACCACCATGTCCCAGTAATGGCTGGTGGATTTCCGAAAGCCTATGATGTTCCATCATATATTGGATAGTTAGTTGTATCATTACCGAAGGGGTTAAACAAAAATGAATTCCCAAAAATACAAGATGAAACAATGGTTTTAACATACAAGGATGCAATCAATGATAACGTCTCCAATTTGTGGTCAAAGTTACCAAATGTATGTCAACACTCCATTTTTTGCAAGGGCCTCGATCAATTCTTTCTGTCATGACGTAATAAGCATCTGACACATTACAAGCATGATGCTAGATATTTAATGAACATAACAAACATGACACAATGTGCCAGAATTCGAAGGGATTTTACCCTTCTATCTGGATAAGCAATGGCTTTACTCTTACCTTAGAACCAGACTGGGGATGTGGCGTCTGTAATCAAGTAATGACGTCTATTTAATAATTCAGATAAACATAGTGTACATAAAGAGACTTCCAAACGATGACAAAAGAAGATTGTTAATGAAACTAACTAGCTAAATAACAATAAAATTACATTACAAGACCCTTGATCCAAACTATCCTGTTTTCAGGTCATATAATAATTTATATTTACCGATTAACAGGATAGATTTATGCAAAGATTCTTAAAAAACCCGTGATTAAGAATGCGTAATATGAGCTGATAACTCTTAATTTGGCGCACCAGTTTTGGGGTTTGACCTGGCCGGCTTAAGCCATTTATATTATGTCTATCGAGTTTGAATATCAAAATATGTTCATTTAAACTATATATATATTTAAATTTATAATGTAGCACAAGCTGGTTTTCGAAAACATATGGGAACTATTGATAACATATTTGTTCGTCATGGTTTGATAAATCATATATTGAATGAAAAGAAAAAGTTGTATGTAAGTTTTATAGATTTCACTATACCTTTCGATTTGTTGGTTAGACAAAACATATACTATAAACGTTTGCAATATGGAGTAACAGGCAACATTCTAAATGATAGTATTACATCATTGTATACGAATATAAAATCAAGAGTAAAATTCAAAACCAGCTTAGTGACAGGTATAGCTGCTTTCTCGGAGCGCCACAGTGCGATTGTTTGTCATCTTTGATATTTTCTATACACCCAACAAAATTCCTAATCGGTCAGTTTATATTGTATTACTATTTTTATAATATTGCATGTATTCACACGAAATTTCACACATCGATATTTGAATAGGTACTGCAGCTAATTATCGATTTTTTTTCTGGCCAGCTCGCGGTCAAATTAACCGTGTTAGGGGTGTTGTCCATGGCATGGACACCAATACGCACGTGTTTATGTACAGTTTTGTCATTGCATTTGATTTTTCTACTTGAAAAACACAAACCATGGCGAGAATGACGCAAGAGAAACGCGGCCGAGCTGTCGGAATATTATTGGCCGGTACACCTTTACGACAGGTGTTTTATTTTTTGAAATTTCAAAAGAATATCGATATAATTTATTTGTAGCTATTATTAACTTTATTTCAGGTGGCAAGAACCTTCAATCGGTGGCTGTCCACCATCCAAGCTCTTTAGGCGAAATTCAACCAAACCGGAAGTGCGGCTGATCGACCCCGACGGTTCAAACAGAGAGTGACAACACAACGGCAGGACAGATACATGATCGTATCACATCTCCGTGATCGTTTTATACCTGCTACAACGACATCTAGCATACGAGAGGGGCTCATGGATGTCATGCATCAACTCAAACCGTACGAAACCGGTTACGTGACGTCGCAATTCGATGCCGTCGACCTCGGAAAGGTCCTATTTTAACGAGAAGACACCGCCGATCTCGCTTAGCTTGGGCTAGGCGACATTTACGGTTCACCAGGGCCGACTGGGCGAATGTTCTTTTCGTCGACGAGACAAGGATTACATTGCGTTGTGCCGACGGCCGCAAACGCATTTATCGCCGAAGTGGTGAGAGAAACAGCGCCAATTGTGTTCTTGAGGCAGACCAGTTCGAGGGAGGATCAATTATGATATGGGCGGTCATTTCGATGCACACCAAAACACCGATCGTGTCCAGACGGACATCATTCAACCTGTTCTTATACCACACAATGCTGCAAACCGTGGCATGCAACTCGTCCAAGACAACGCTCCGTGCCATTTCGCCAGAGCAACATTGGCAATGTTACAGGCCAATAACATACGAGTCATCCCTTTTCCTGCTAAAAGTCCTGACCTAAACCCAATCGAGCATGTCTGGGACTTATTCAAACGAAAGGTACGGGCCCATCCTCAGCAGCTGAATCTACGGGAATTTGGAGCGTGACGTCAACCGCGTTTGGAGAAATATCCGTCAGCAGTATCTTCACAGATACATTGTATCAATGAGGAGTCGTTGTTGAGCCGTGATTGCTGCCGATAGAGGGCACACACGTTATTAAAATACAACAGACGTCAATTAACATGCTTTTGTGACTTTTGAATTACCGGTCGCCTTATTCATTCCTGCGTAAGATGTCAACTCTTTATTTGTTTGAAATGAAATTTTGTTTGTTGATTTGTAATGAATTCCGCTTTCTTATGCGATCAATAAATTCACGAAATTGAATTTATTCCTTTTTTTTTAATTGCAATTTATTGAGGTGACCGATTAGGAATTTTGTTGAGTGTATATGTAAATGACTTAGAGAAATAGTTTTTACTTAATGGTTTTAAAGGTATCGATACTGGAATGTTAAAGCTGTTATTACTCTTACATTCTTATGGATTAAATATACTGCACAGTTATTGCGAGAAATGGAAATTGGTTATAAATGGTTATAAATGTAAATAAAACGAAGGTCATATTTTTTTAAGAAAAGGAACCTATTGTTCACATATAATATAAAATAATTAAAATTGTAAATACATTTATTTATTTGGGGGTTGTCTTGACTATAAGAGGTACATTTGATCAGAAGTGGCCATCCATTAAAGACAATCTTCAAAATGAAGTCTTACTTAAGTCAATTATTATGATATATATTATAATATATAATATATGTTTAAATAATATACATTTTTACATGTTGGTCATACTTCAGACATGTTTGGTGAACTAATTGTTCCTACTTTAAATTGTGGAAGATAGATATCGGGTTTCTCAAATGTGGAAAGGTTAGAGAAAGTATACCTTCAATTTTGTTAACAACTTTTGTGTGTTAAAACACAAACTCAAAACAATTTCACCTATGGAGAACTTGGAAGAGTATGGCACGCCGTTTGCACAATAATAACGAGAACCTAGGTTCCCAGAGGTGAGTAATGAGAACCTAGGTCACTTCTGAGAACCTAGATTCTCAAAGTTTAGAACCTACGAGGGTGCCTCAAAAAGTTCTGTCACTAGGCATATATCCTCTGAATTGGATAATACACTGAGATAAAGTAGTGTATTTATAGTACTTCTGGGTTCGCTCTCTTAAATTCCACAACAAAAATGAAAAAAATCCGGTTATTTATACTCCTGAATTACCTCCCCCATGCACACCTTTTGGATACTGGCATCTCTAAAAATGTCCTTCTTACAAAACGTTGTAAACATTATTTGAATAATTCTATCCTTTCAAATTTTATTGTACGCCATCTGTTGTTATTCGCCCATAGTCCTTGAAAATTATTGTCGAGAATTCGGAAAGGTCTTGCTGCAAACCAGATATGAGTGAATGCATATCCCTTAATTTTAGCAGAAATAACACTCAGTCTGATTTTCTTCATTTTGTTTACGGAAATGTTATAATATCTTTTAAATGTCGTAATTATTCTTATAGTATTAATATGTTTTCATATTTATTTTACAAATCCTAGACCTTCATTTTTCAAATTTCATATTCAACACATTATTGTAGAATTTTGTACCACGTTCAGTGAAAATATGGATCGTCCAAAAACGCTATTTCAGAAGACTTCCCTTCCATTTAGTGTCCATTTATTATTAAATTAATTTTACACGTTAGCTTAAAACAAGGCCTTTTCATCTACCATGCTTATATTCTGAATCTTGTAATGCACAGATATAACTGGTAATATATGAGAAATTTCAAAGGTCTTCGACAAGTGCTTAAAGAGAAACAGGCATTTAAAAAAGTAACAATTATTCATACCTGAAAAAACTCAGGACGAAAATGCCTCAGTATGTATAAGTGATGTGTATTAAATGTTCCATAACTTTCGTCACACAAAAGATACAGCATTCATTTTACCATCAATGGAATGGTATTAAAACTTTCTTTCATTTGGTATCAAACATCAACACTCACAATGAGCAAATAATTGTTAAAACGCGTTAGTGACAGAACTTATTAAATGACCCTCGTAGGTGCTTATTTTGAAAACCCAGGTTCTTGTGTTTACTTGTGCAAATGGTGCATACTTATGTTTTCAGTTGAGATCACAGTGTTTTTTTTAAGAAGCCACGTTTTCGTAATTATGGTGCACATGGCGCGCTTTTTTATCAAAACATATGATCTCAGTCTGAGAACCCAGGTTCTCATCGAGAGTGAGAGCCTAGGTTTTAATTGGTTATTGATACACTGAATGGACCAATCAAAAAGCGGTTTGTCAATTATTATCGGTTCGAATATGCAAGCGTCTATATCATAAGTGGATATTTGGATATAAAACAAAATGTTCCAACTACAAATTGACACTAACCATTGCATGTTCACTGACAAATAATAGATTTGCCTTAAACCGTTCTCCCCCTCCACCAACCCCACCCCGCTCCTCGCCCACTCCCACTCCACCATGTCTCTCACTTATTAAAACAATTATTAACTGACCACTGTTCAAAGCGTTTAAAAAGTCCCTTTGCAATATATCTGCAAATACATATATTATAAGAGACGAC
>JAWPHD010025858.1:0-15011 GCA_037043455.1 Cyrtodaria siliqua
CCCAGACCGAAATCTGTTTCTCCAGACCGTTTTTCTTTTCAAAATCTCTGTTTAAATCGGTCCAGATATTTTATCTATCGGTCGTTAAAACATCTACATTTGCCCTTTACCCTCCTTCTAATATCTTAAACTATGCCTTGCGGCAATATTCTTTGATCCATAACACGATTGTTTGTCACTCGCTGTGCGAAAGTAGGTCAATTTGGACTAAACCATTACCGATAGTAGGGAGTTTTCCGGAAGAGTCTATAGCTACGTAGCGTGCCTTTGATGTGTGATCAGAGAAAGTATATCACGCGTTCTGTCGGTTCTTTAAAGCGAGTGTTGCCGTCTGTAATTTCTTTGATATACCGTTAGTCGTAAGGTGTTAGCCTGTTTGCTTGTGTCGGTTTTTTTTTTTAAGTGGCCAAAGCTGGGACTGAAATTTGTTTCGACAAATGAACTCGACTGCCTCTAAATTACATTGGTTACCACGGTGATTCTTCACGCGACTTCCGGTTTATTAGACACTTCCGGTTCAATTCCTCATGATCAACAATTTTAATATTGAGTGAAAATTATTCATTCAGTAAAACGAAGACATGATGTCAGTCATTAAAATGTACAAATTGTGATAAAGTAAGTTATAAATAATACAAATATAATACAAACATAAATTTTAAATAGTTCTGTATATAAATGACTAAACGGAAAAAATGCATGGTGCAGCTGACATGGTGGGTGGGGAACGGCGATTTTAATGATTTTTTCAAAATAAGTGCGATTCTTACGGCAGTAAAAAACCTGGACCGATTTGCATTTTAGAAGCCCTGTCCCGCTTATTGGAGCCGTATAGTCCAAGCACATTAAAAGACCATAGGAATATATATGATAGTAAGAGTAAGGCACCTGTTCCCAGATCAGTGGGTAGCCTTTTCCTTTGTCTGGGGCAGCTCTAAATAGCATATATTCTGAATTCTTATGTAACCTTCCCCTTTCCCTGGTTTTGCTCTAAATAGCGTATACTGTGTTGATGAGCCAGCCCCACCCGCCTTCCCCCCACTCTCTCTCTCTCCCTCCTGTGATTTGAAATAATTGAAATATTATGTTGATTAAACAACAGTTTAATTGAAAGTCCATTTAACTTGCAGACTGCACACAGCCCAGGCAGAACTGGATACCGTTATGACCATGTTACGTGACAAACAAGCCAAACTTGCTGAGGTTGAGGCCAAGATTGCCCATCTTCAGAAAACTTATGACGACAGTATGTCGGAGAAACAGAAGCTGGAGAGGAACATCTCGACGACTGCCGCACGATTAAAACGCGCAGCCAAGTTGACGACAGCACTCAGTGATGAACAAATCCGCTGGAGCGAAACCGTCGAAGTACGACTAGATATAATAATCTAAAAATTATTGTTTGTTAACATGATTATATAAAGTGCATGTTTTCAAGAGCTTCCAAGTTACTTCAAGCAGTTTCATATCCCCCCCCCCCCCCCACCCACCCACCCCCCCCCCCCCCGCCCATTTCAGTATAAACACTGTTAAAAGAGAGATGAATCATCAATCTATTGTTGACTGAACAATGAGACAATATAAGTGTTAGTAAACAGAGGACCACAGCCATGTAAAGGTCAAAGGACTAGGTATGATAAGGGACAAAATTGGCCCCAATATTGAAAGTTTTAATGCACAAGTTTTGAATATCTAATTTAACTACAAATGAACTGAATCAATATTAAAACTCATTACAAGTATGTTTGAAGGCTCGAAATGAGTTTAACAGCCTCACAAACAAGGCCTTTTCTTTCAAAAAATGAAATTTTTTGTTCATTTTCAGCAATTTTCGATCAGTTGTTGGTCTTGGAAATACAGAGCGCACCCTCGAGCACAGCTGATTTTTTAGCTCAACTGATCAGAGATCAGCGGAGCTTATGCCGTGGTGCGGCGTCCGTCGTCCGTCTGTCCGTCTGTCTGTCTGTCCGTAAACTTTTATTTGTAGCGACTTCACAGCTGAAACTACTGGATGGATATTCATGAAACTTTACAGAAATGTTGCCCATAAAGTCTAGTTGATCCTAGCAAAAATTCATGTTGATGTGAAATCCAAGATGGCCGCCAAAGCTAAAAATAGAGTTTTAAAATACAAGTTTGTAGCGACTTCTTCTTGAAAACTATAAGTGATATTGATATGGGACTTTTTCTAAAATGATCAGCATGACATGATGTTGATCCTAGTCAAAAATCGTTTTGATTCAACGTTAAACATGGCTGCCAGCGGCCATCTTTGTTTACATAGAGTTATATAGTAAAAACTTGTAGCGACTTCTTCTCTGAAACTACTTGGCAGATTGTCATGAAACTTTACAGGAATGTTGCTCTTGATGTCTAATTGATCCTAGAAAAATTTCAGGTCGGCCGGAAATTCAAGATGGCCGTCACAGCTAAAAATAGATTTTTAAAAAATAAGTTTGTAGCGACTACTTCTTGAAAACTATAAGTGATATTGATATGGGACTTTTTCTAAAATGATCAGCATTACATGATGTTGATCCTAGTCAAAAATCGTTTTGATTCAACGTTAAACATGGCTGCCAGCGGCCATCTTTGTTTACATAGAGTTATATAGTAAAAACTTGTAGCGACTACTCCTCTGAAACTACTTGGCGGATTGTCATGAAACTTTACAGGAATGTTGCTCTTGATGTCTAATTGATCCTATCAAAATTTCAGGTCGGCCGGAAATTCAAGATGGCCGTCACAGCTAAAAATAGATTTTTAAAAAATAAGTTTGTAGCGACTACTTCTTGAAAACTATAAGTGATATTGATATGGGACTTTTTCTAAAATGATCAGCATGACATGATGTAGATCCTTGTGGAAAAATATTTTGATTCGACGCTAAACATGGCTGCCAGTGGCCATCTTTGGTAACATAGAGTTATATAGTAAAAACTTGTAGCGACTACTCCTCTGAAACTACTTGACGGATGTTCATGAAACTTCACAGGAATGTTGCTCTTGATGTCTAGTTGATCCTAGAAAAATTTCAGGTCGGCCGGAAATTCAAGATGGCCGCCACAGCTAAAAATAGATTTAAAATAAATAAGTTTGTAGCGACTACTTCTTCAAAACAATAAGAGATATTGATATGGGACTTTTTCTAAAATGATCAGTATGACATGATGTTGGTCCTTGTCGAAAATCGTTTTGATTTGACCTTAAACATGGCTGCTTTGTTTACATCGAGTTATATAATGAAAACTTGTAGCGACTACTTCTTTGAAACTACTTGACGGATTTTCATGAAACTTCACAGGAATGTTGCTCTTAATGTCTTATTGATCTTAGCAAAATTTTAGGTCGGCCGGAAATTCAAGATGGCCGCCACGGTTAAAAATAGATTTTCAAAAAACAAGTCTGTAGCGACTACTTCCTGAAATCAAAATCAATCAGTAGAGCTTCAAGGTCATTGACCTCTTGTTTTTGAAACAGGTACTTGATAGAGATGCATTATCAGCCAAAAAACTGTGTGTGCTCGGAGGTGCGCTCTATATTTTTAGGATCATAATCTTGCCCAGAAAGGTCCAAAACCTACAAAATATAACAAAATCACAAAAAATACCGTTTTTTGAGACCCTATTAAATCTTCTAGATAAATAAAATAAATAAAAATATATTTTGAAGATAGAATATGATCAATTTACTTCAATATGCATAATAGATTATATGTAAATATTATTTTTCTGCATTTTGAATATATTGGGGGCCAAAATATCCCCTTATTGTACCTTGTCCTTTCTTTTTTACCTCGTGGAGATACAATCTTGTCATTTAAACGCCTCTATTTGTTTAGTGTGAATGTGAATCGTCCAATTATCAAAGTATGCATTTGCTGAACTAATAACGTCTGTCCACATGTAGAACCTCAGCCTGTATTAACAAGTTATTCTATTTTTAAATCTCCTTTTTTAGCTCTTCAATATTCAAATTGGCAATGTGACGGGTGACGTGTTTGTATCGGCAGCTGCCGTGGCATACTACGGCGCATTCACTAGCACTTACCGACAGGAACTAGTTAGAGATTGGTCAGAGCGCTGCAAGGAGCTCAGCATCCCGGTCACAACGGGGATGACGGTGACTAATGTCCTCGCCGACAATTTTGAGATCCGCCAATGGAACACGGACGGTCTGCCTAAAGATACAGTTTCAACAGAAAACGCCATTCTGGTGACAAGAGGTCGCCGCTGGCCGCTTATGATTGACCCACAGGAACAGGTGTGTTTATTTGATTTTAAAAAGAAAAGAAATGCTAAGGAACTGCCAAACACAACAAATGGGATAAAGTTGCAAACTCCATAATGTCGGATCTGTTTCGTCTGTCAGGTAGGAATGTTAACTAGGCTGTCCATGTTTTTGGGCCTATCTACTAGGCATATAATTGAGGCAACTTAATTAGAATGTTTCCAGATATTCCCACGAATTGAATCTGCTCTTTGATATTTGGATTTTGCAATTCTCTCAGCTAACTTCGACCTAAAAATATTTACTTATTTATTATGCACTGAAAAAGGTTCATTATTATAATGATATCCTGCTTCATTATTATAATGATGCCATGGTTCATTATTATAAGTATGTCCTGGTTCATTGTTACGATGATGCCATGGTTCATTATTATAATTATGTCCTGGTTCATTATTATAATGATGTCATGGTTCATTATTATGATGATGTCATGGTTCATTATTATAATGATATCACAGTTCATTATTATGATGATGTCATGGTTCATTATTATAATGATGTCACAGTTCATTATTATGATGATGTCATGTTTCATTATTATGATGATGTCACGGTTCATTATTATGATGATGTCATGGTTCATTATTATAATGATGTCACAGTTCATTATTATAATAATGTCCTGGTTCATTATTATAATGATGTCACGGTTCATTATTATAATGATGTCATAATGATGTTCATTATTATTACAGGCTAACAGATGGGTCCGTAATATGGAGAATAAAAATGGTCTGAAGATCATCAAACTTACAGATCCTAACTTCCTGCGCACCCTGGAGAACTGTATTCGCATTGGTATGCCTGTACTTTGCGAGGACATTGGTGAAAATCTCGACCCAGCCCTGGAACCAGTGTTGCTGAAACAGACGTTTATGTCCGTAAGTATCACTTTCCTATCTGAAGCAGACCTATAGCTACACTGCGACAGTGAGACACAATGAGACATTTACCATCTCAACAGGTCCATACCTACACTGAGACACAGACAGATAGTTGATATGGTAAAAGGCACATAGCTACACTGAGACACAATGAGACAGTTGCCATGGTATCATGCCCGTACCAACACTGAGACACAATGAGGGTTACCATGGTAGCAGGCCCATAGCTACACTGAGACACAATGATACAGTTGCCATGAGACACAATGAGAAAGGTTTCATGGTATCAGGCCCAGAACTACATTGTGATACAGTGAGACAGTTGCCATGGTAGTAGGCTCATAGCTACACTGAGATGCAATGAGACAATTACCATGGTAGCAGGCCCATGGCTACACTGAGACACAATGAGACAGTTGTCATGGTAGCAGGCCCATAGCTACACTGAGGCACAATGAGACAGTTGCCATGGTAGCAGGCCCATATAACACTGAGACACAGTGAGACAGTTGCCATGGTAACATACCCATAGCTACACTGAGATACAGTGAGACAGTTGCCATGGTAGCAGGCCCATAGCTACACTAAGACACAATGAGACAGTTACCATGAAACCAGGCCCATAGCTACACTAAGACACAGACAGTTGCCGTGGTAGCTGGCCCGTACCAACACTGAGACACAATGAGTCAGTTGCCATGGTAACATGCCAATGGCTACACTGAGACACAATGAGACAGTTGCCATAGTAGCAGGCCCATGGCTACAATGAGACACAATGAGACACAGTGAGACAGTTGCCATGAAAGCAGGCCCATAGCTACAATGAGACAGAAAGACAGTTGCCTTGGTAGCAGACCCATAGCTACACTGAGGCACAATGAGACAATGTGTTCATAGTATAAGGCCCAGAGCTACACTGTGATACATTGAGACAGTTGCCATGGTAGTTGGCTCATAGCTATACTGAGACACAATGAGACAGTTGCCAGGGTAGCAGGCCTGTACCAAAACTGATACACAATGAGGGTTACCATGGTAGCAGGTCCATAGCTACACAAAGACACAAACAGTTGCCATGGTAGCTGGCCCGTACCAACAATGAGACAGTTGCCATGGTAACATGCCAATGGCTACACTGAGACACAGTGAGACAGTTGCCGTAGTAGCAGGCCCATGGCTACAATGAGACACAATGAGACAGTTATCATGGTAACAGGCCCATAGCTACACTGAGACACAGTGAGACAGTTGCCATGGTAGTAGGCCCATAGCTACAATGAGACAGTAATACAGTTGCCATAGTAGCAGACCCATAGCTACACTGAGACACAATGTGACAGTTACCATGATAGCAGGCCCATAGCTACACTGAGACACAGTGAAACAGTTGCCATGGTAGCAGGCCCATAGCTACACCGAGACACAATGAGACAGTTACCATGGTAGCAGGCCCATAGCTACACTGAGACACATTGAGACAGTTACCATGGTAACAGGCACATAGCTACACTGAAACACAGTGAGACAGTTTCCATAGTAGCAGGCCCATACAACATTGAAACGCAACGAGACAGTTACCATGGTAGCAGGCCCATAGCTACACTGAGACACAGTGAGACAATTGCCATGGTAGCAGGCCCATAGCTACAATGAGACACAGTGAGACAGTTGCCATGGTAGCAGGCCCATTGCTACACTGAGACACAATGAGACAGTTGCCATGGTAGCAGGCCCATATAGCACTGAGATACAATGAGCTAGTTGCTACGGTAGACTGTAAGGAAGTATTGCTTTATATAAAAGACATCAATATACATGTAAATTAACCCTTGACAAAAATGTCATACTTTAAACTGTAACTCTTGTCCTGGAAATGCACTAACATGCAGGAAATTACATGCAGAAATATTTTGTCCTTTGGTATGAGGGCATGCCCCAAGAACCCTCGGTTAAATTGCAGGGCTAGTTACAGGCCTGTGCAGTCACTGAATGATTGTTATTCATGCAATGGGCTTTGTCCCCAAAACAACAACACACCTACTTATCATGTGAATGACCTTAATTCCTGTAATGGTTCTTTTGCCAGTTGTTTCTGCTAAACTTCACAAGACTTCAGTATCTTTGGGCTTAGTTACTTTAATTCTATGTACAATTAGTGTTGTCCTGTTTTAGTCTGAGGTAGCCTTACCTAGTGGATGATTAACTAAAATTCCTGTCATAGACTGATTACAAATATCATCATTGGTTAATAAAGTAACATTTTAGGCATTGAGAAGATGGCATACAGTGATGTTATACTTATATATTATATATTCTGTGATGAATTATAGAAATGTCCAAGTTTGAGAAAATCTATAACATATCCCTTCCTCTACTGTGCTATCTCGCTATCTGAACTAAACGATAGACGTCACGATATTACGTCACGAATTGACGTCATAATATTACTCCGCGCTGTCGCCAAAGGAGTGACAGAAGAAGGAATACTTGTGTCAAAAGACGATTGGAAAGAAATTCATTACAGAAAATATATTATATAGTTTAATTAACATTTTTGTCGTGATACGGAAAATAATTCACTCGTGAGAAATATTCTTGCGATATAGAAACTCGTGCGAAAACGCACTCGTTTCTATATCGCAAGAATCTTTCTCACTCGGGAATTATTTCCCGTATCACTTCAACAATGTTAATTAAACTCTATGTATTACAAGAGTTATAAAGACAAAAACATTATTATGCTCCAAAAATAATCTGTGAAAAAGTAACTGTATAAAATGGTTGGTTCTTAAATCACACAGGATATCAAATTGATTTATTTTGCTCTTTTTCAGGGTGGTCGGCTTTTGATCCGTCTTGGGGACAGTGACATTGACTATGACAAAAACTTCAAGTTCTACATGACATCAAAGATGTCCAACCCTCATTACCTTCCAGAAGTCTGCATTAAAGTGACCATCATAAACTTCACTGTCACCAAGTCTGGGCTGGAAGACCAGTTGTTAAGGTATAATAGTACATGTAGTAGAAAGTTTAAATCAAATATTGCTTGCCTGACTTCCTCTATGTTTTTATTGGTCAATGTACATCTGCCATTTAGGCTCCTCCCCTGTACTTGTACATCTAACATTTAGACTCCTCCCCTGTACTTGTACATCTAAAATTTAGCCTCCTCCTCTATTGACTCCTCCCCTGTACTTGTACATCTAACATTTAAACTTCTCCCCACACTTGAGCATCTCTCCACGCCTATACTTGTATATCTAAAATGTAGGCGTCTCCTCTGTTAGCTCCTCAACTGTAATTGTATGTTTAACATTGGCTCCACCCCACTTGTACATCTCCCATTTAGACTCCTCCCAACTTAAACATCTCTCTTTCCATTTACTTCAGTCTCTTCCCCAGTTAATGTACATCATCCATTTAGGCTTCTATCCTTTACTTGTACATCTCCCTATAAACTCTCCCTGTTTTTGTACATCTGTCATTTAGACTCCTCCGCTGTACATCTTTTGTTTGGGCTCATCATCAGTAAATTTTACATCTTCCATTTGGCTCTAAACCTGTGCTTATATATTTTCCATTCTCCCCAGTAAAAGTACATCTCCCATTTTGGTCCTACCCTATATGTGTACAGTTTCATTTAGGCTCCTCCCTTTTACTTGAAAATCTCCCAATAAGGCTCCTCCCCTATACTTGTACATTTCCCATTTTGTCACCTCCCTAGTAAATGTACATCTCACATTTGGTTACTCCTACAAGTACATCTGCCATTTATTAAAGTGTCTACCCACTAAATGTGCAACTTCCATTAAGCTCATTCCATGTATTTGCACATGTCCCATTGAGTACCCCCACCCCCACCCACCTGCACTGTAAATCTCCCATTAATGCTCCTCTCCAGTACTCTTCCATTTAGAAAATAAAATAAAAATAAAATAAAAAACATCAATTAATCTGTTTTTCTATAGTGAAGTTGTGAGTCTTGAAAGGCCTGACCTTGAACAGCAGAGGAACCAGCTCATTGTCAAAATAAATGCTGACAAGAACCAGCTCAAGGCCATTGAAGATCGAATTCTTAAGCTTCTGTTTGAGTCGGAGGGCAACATTCTTGACAACGAAGAGCTGATTAACACGCTAAATGATTCCAAGGTTTGTACATTTTGCAGATATAAAAATCTTAATTTATCTCGAGTACATACGAAGGTGTTACGTCTTAATTGGATATGAAGTTCGTTTTTGGTTCACACTTTAATATCAAATATTGTTGTGTTTTTGTTTGTTTCATTCTTATTTAGCCCTGTGCTTTTAAAGGCCAAATGGGCAAATAAAATATAATTATGTTGATGCTTTGCTGGGGTTTTTTCATCTTAAGTTAGTTCTTTGACAGTGGTTCTAAATAACCTTAACCTAAAATATGATGTTGAATATTATCCTTGACATTGGTTCTTATTAAATAACCTTAAAAATGCTAACCCACCAAATAATGACAGAAAAACATTTATCAAAACTCTATCCAGGTGTTCAGGTCATAAATTAATGTACAATTGCAGAGTTCAGATTAAAAGTATAGGTTTATTAATGGGTTCTTAAAATACCTGTGATTGAATATGCCTATAATGATGTAAAATTTGGCTGTTGTTGGCCAGATAGCTACTTTAATATTGTGTTGAATATTATATTTGACATTGGTTCTAAATAACAATTAACAGATATATTTCTGGAGAACATTCCAGGTTTGTTTGTATGCCTATATGTTAACAAAGTGTGATTTTTGAATGTTTAGGTGACATCTGGTGTGATCAAGCAGAGACTTGCCGAGGCCGAGACCACTGAGGAGAAGATAAGTCTCGCACGTGAAAAGTACAGAGTTGTGGCCACACGTGGCTCAGTCATGTACTTTGTCGTCGCAGATATGGGTGGAGTAGATCCCATGTACCAGTTCTCACTCAAATATTTCAAGCAGGTCAGTTTTTGTTGCATATCTCGTCCATTGAAGGAGGCATTAAACGAAAACAGAAAAGTGAACGGGATTATCCAATTGCATAAATATAAATTTTAAAAAACTATTAAAACTATGACTGAAATAAGGTTTTTGATATTTAGTTATTCATTATGCTTGATTTTTATTATTAGAAAAAGAGAAGCCATGGTTTAATAAATCTTACCTTTATCTTCTGGTTAATTAAACATACATATCCTTTCCAAAATGAAGTAAAAACATAATTTTGTTACTTTGATTTCAGTTATTCAACATGACAATTGAGAATAGTGAGAAGTCTGATGATTTATCAAAAAGACTTGAGATCTGTTTACGAGAAACAACTCTGGCTGTTTACAAAAACGTCGCTAGGTAGGTTGTTTTGTTTAATTTTGAGAAATAAAATTTACGCCATCTCAGCACATCATATTATGTTATATTGGGACAGCGACCTCAGTGGGAGATGAAATAAAGGATGAAGGTTCTACAGTGCTACCCTGTGGCTTCATCCACTGAGCTACCGAGGATGCTGTTTTAATTTAAACTTGGTGCAGAATGGATTTTTTTAACTGATAAGGTGTTTGATAACTGAGGCTTACTGATTGATAACTGATGCATACTGTTGATAACTGAGGCTTACTGATTGATAACTGAGGCTTGTTGATTGATAACTGAGGCCCAGCAATAAATTATTGATAACTGAGGCCTAACAATTGATAACTGAGGCCCAGCAATAAATTATTGATAACTGAGGCCTACTAATTAATAACTGAGGCTTGCTGATTGATAACTGATGCCTACTGATCGATAACTGACACCTACAATAACTGATGTCACCTGTTTGACAACTGAGGCCTGCTGATTGATAACTACTAATTAATAACTGAGGCCTGCTGATTGATAACTGATGCCTACTGATCGATAACTGACACCTACAATAACTGATGTCACCTGTTTGATAACTGAGGCCTGCTGATTGATAACTGATGCCTACTGATTGATTACTGATGATAACTGGGATCTACTGATTGATAACTTTTCTTATTGCTTGATGTTTCTTACAGAGGTCTATTTGAGAAGGACAAGTTGGTATTTTCCTTCATGCTGTGTATAGAGATAATGCGAAATGACGAGTTGATATCTCCAGCAGAATGGAACTTTTTCCTCCGTGGAGCTGCAGGTATATTCTTAACCCTCTACATATATATTAAAATGGACTGTTCTTTCTTTGAATTAAGACCATTCCATTATGTGACTAAGGGGTGTTTTGAGGGAAATGACTGATCAGCAGCCAGACATTGTAAACCCTGATCAGCATGCGAGTTCGCAGTAGTCGAGCTCTCTCCCAACTGAGCTAACCGGGCCAGATGCATTGACATATTATATAGAAAACCTCTTGCATTAATGGATGTCAAGTAATTAGCAGAAAATGTAAATAAGGTGGTCCCACATTATGTTCATGTTTTCATGTATACATTTCACTGAATAAAAATCAAGACAGTTATTTAGCTATGCTCAATATCTGATTACTGGACAGTGTCCCTTTAAAACCTTTAATTTTTCATATTTTGACTTAATCGCATCATGTTTGACTCACCTCTTGGTACCATTTAGTTATTGCTACCTCAGATTCGCTATTTAAATAGTTCTAGTAGAATATTCACTATATATATTTTGCAGTTAATATTAATAACTTTTCTTATCTTTCATTTTCTTATAGCCAGTGCACAAGGTTTTTTTTACTGTTTTACGTTTCTTGAATATTTTGTTATTGTAATTATATTGTTAAGTTTGATGTTTTCAGTCCCCTACTGGTTTTAACTTGGGATAGGGACTTGAGGTTTATGTCACAAGTCAGTCCATCTGTCTGCAAAACCTTGATCCTGATTTGGGGATTAACACCTCGTTCGTAAAATTTCGCCTGTGTATTTAGGACATTGAGAGGATTATGAGTTGTTAGTTTTCTGCTTGGATCCAATATGGATCCCTGTTGGCCAGTTTTCAAATTAATTGGCATTTTGAGATAATTATGTTCATGGCATTTGGAATGCATTAAGGGCACAGGTGGGCTTATGCATGAGTCTTGATTTTTTTGTTTGCCCAGATTCCAGAGCACTCGTTTGGTCGTTTTTTGGGGCCGAAATTCGGCCCCATTCTCCTCCACTAAAAATATATATTTTCCCCCCTTTTTCTGTTAAAAATGTCCCTCTTTTTTTTCGATTGGGAGGTTTGAATATCCAATTTGGGAAATAAACCCCGAAAAACAGTTGATTTTTGTTCTTAGAAATTCCCCTTTTATATGAAAAGGATGCAAAAGTCCCCTTCCTGAGGGCCATGGCCCCAGTCCCATTAAAACTAACTAGTGCCCTGGATTCAGTCGGATACATTTTCTTATTATCATTTTTTTAGACTTTTCAGAATAACTACTAGATGGAATTCAATGGCACTTGTCTTTAGTAATATACCGGTAGTAACATAAATAGAGAATATCATGTTAGGGCCTGATCACATCCAGTTTGTCAGGTGAGGATGAGAAAAAAATGAAGTCCGAGGCTGTGCCGAGGGCTTCATTTTTTTCGTGCCAAACCTGATTAACTGGATATGATCAGGGCCTAATATGATATTCTATTCATCATGTTGATCTTTTAAAATCATTTAAATTACCTTTTTTCCACCTTCGTCCCATTTTTTTCCGTTCAAAAATACCCAGACTTCATCAGATATACCCTGACGTCATCAAAAGACGTGCTGACGTCATCAAAAGAGGCGTACCTGACGGGATAGGAACATAACTGCCGAGATAAGGTTTTATCTCAGGCACCTTGTTTCTCGGCAGAATTATGCAGATCGACATGATAAATTAAATTAGCCGTATGATTCAACTTACATTTATAACTCTGATGTGCCTTAAGCAGAATAATCACCCCGTTTTCGACATTGAGATTTTGGAAATCCAGCGATAGTGTATTAATGACTTAAGATAATTTTACGAAATTAGCTTTTATTTATGGCAACAATGAACTAATTTTTCTATCGTATCAAGTATTGCTGCCATCTGGACATTCTATTTTTTTCAATATTCAATTTTATCGGTCATCCGTCTCATTGAAAGGGATAATGAAATATGTTACCTCCCTAATAGTATTTTTAAACGTATTGGCAATATGATTTATTTAATTTACTTCAAACCGTGCATTTTTATAACTATAATGACCTCCTAGAGTTACTTTGTTACTCAGATATGTCATGTTGCTGTTGTTGTTGTTGTTGTTTGTGTACATGTTTGAGGTTTGATTTTCGACTCAATGAACAACAATTTCCTCTGTTGTTTCGATCATGAAAATCTATATGATTTGTTTGTTGTTAACTGTTATTATTGTTTTTGCATTGCTATATTGGTGCTTTATAATTAAGTTCTGGCAAGGAAACAATCTATAGAAATTGAACAATTTACTGACAGAAAATTCTGGTTTCTTAAACAATTTAACACTAAATGAATCTTGGAGTTGAACAAAGTATCAGAATCTTCAGGTGGAGAATTTATTAAGTTCATTAAAAGTTGAAACGTTTGTTAATAGACAGCAAATTTCTTTTTCTAAAAGTTAAGCAAAGATACGTGTATGTTAGTGTTGAAAAAATACAATAGGAATGTTGGAGTTAGGAAAAATCTGCCATTACAACATACCTATCAATCTTTCTGCTGGGAACCTCCCCACCTACCCCCCACCCCACTCCCACTGTCCTGAAGAAATAGGGGGGAAATAAGTATTCAAAATACATGTTAAGAAGCTTTACAAGTAAAATATACATACATTTTGAGATTGTTTCAAATGTAAATAATGCAAATATTACATCGATAACAAAAGTTCCTTTATTTTCAAGTCCAAATTTCTGTTTCTGGGACCCAAGCTTGCTGTTTAATGCAAATATTACTCAGATAACAAAAGCTCACTATTTTCAAACCCAAATTTCCTATTTAATGCAAATATTACTCTGATAACAAACTTGTCCCTATGTTTCCAAGCCTAAATTTCCTTATATCTTGGACCAAGCTCCCTATTTAATGCAAATATTACTCCAATAACAAAATATCCCTATTTCAAGCCCTTTAGTATTTCCACCATTCTGGGACTAAGCTCCCTATTTAATGCAAATATGTCCCTATTTTCAAGTCCATATTTTTCCCATTTCTGGGACCAAGCTCCCTATTTAATGCAAATATTACTCCGATAACAAAATGTCCCTATTTCAAGTCCATATTTCCCTATTTCTGGGACCAAGCTCCCTATTTGGAGCACGTGGGAAGTCTGGGCATGTAGCAATCCATAATAAAATTGAACTTTAAAATCAAGATGGCCACCATGATCAAAATGGCCACCATGGTTAAAAATAGAATATATTATTATCTCTGACTCATATAGACAAGTCTTGATACGAGCTGCTGTATAAAAGCCAATTTTGAAAACACGATGGTAATCATATTTATTTGATAACCATTCTAGGTTTGGACAAGCAGCGACCAAGTCAAACCAAGTGTGCCGTACATCACGAGGCTAGTGTGGAACCAAGCCTGCGATTTAAGCGATTCGTTGCCGTCGTTCCGTGGGATTTACAACGACCTCACCAAAACGCCAGTCTGGATAAAGCTAGGGGAGAATGTGGTATGTTTAATATGTTTTAAAAGTAACGATTGTTTTCGAATTTCAGACAAAAAATATAATACAATAAACTCGCGTTTTAATGCTAAAAATATAGTGTCTCTTTAATTGTTAAATTTACAAACACGCACTTATACAACCTGTAGTTAATACATTGACGCAAAGAGTGTTAAAGGAGAAATTGTTGTTTAT
>JAWPHD010025859.1:0-15006 GCA_037043455.1 Cyrtodaria siliqua
CAGTTCTTACACATATATATTGATTTCTTACGCATATATATTCAGTTCTTATATATATTCAGTTCTTACGCATATATATTCAGTTCTTACGCATATATATTCAGTTCTTACGCATATATATTCAGTTCTAACGCATATATATTCAGTTCTTACACATATATATTCGGTTCTGACACATATATATTCAGTTCTTACACATATATATTCAGTTCTAAGACTTACACATATATATTCAGTTCTTACACATATATATTCAGTTCTTACACATATATATTTAGTTCTTACACATATATATTCAGTTCTTACGCATATATATTCAGTTCTTACACATATATTTTCAGTTCTTACACATATATATTCAGTTCTTACACATATATATTCAGTTCTTAGACATATATATTCTGTTCTTACACATATATATTTAGTTCTTACGCATATATATTCCGTTCATACGCATATATATTCAGTTCTTACGCATATATATTCAGTTCTTACACATATATATTCAGTACTTACACATATATATTCAGTTCTTACACATATATATTCAGTTCTTACGTATATATTTTCAGTTCTCACACATATATATTCAGTTCTTACGCATATATATTCAGTTCTTACGCATATATATTCAGTTCTTACACATATATATTCAGTTCTTTCGCATATATATTCAGTTCTTAGACATATATATTCAGTTCTTATGCATATATATTCAGTTCTTACGCATATATATTCAGTTCTTACACATATATATTCAGTTCTTACACATATATATTCAGTTCTTACACATATATATTCAGTTCTTACGCATATATATTCATTTCTTACGCATATATATTCACTTCTTACACATATATATTCAGTTCTGACGCATATATATTCACTTCTTACACATATATATTCAGTTCTTACAGATATATATTTAGTTCTTACACATATATATTCAGTTCTTACGCATATATATTCAGTTCTTACACATATATATTCAGTTCTTACACATATATATTCAGTTTTTACACATATATATTCAGTTCTTATACATATATATTCAGTTCTTACACATATATATTCAGTTCTTACGCATATATATCCGTTCTTACGTATATATATTCAATTCTTACACATATATATTCAGTTCTTACACATATATATTCAGTTCTTACACATATATATTCAGTTCTTACACATATATATTCAGTTCTTACGCATATATATTCAGTTCTTACACATATATTTTCAGTTCTTACACATATATATTCAGTTCTTACACATATATATTCAGTTCTTAGACATATATATTCTGTTCTAACACATATATATTTAGTTCTTACGCATATATTATCCGTTCATACGCATATATATTCAGTTCTAAAGCATATATATTCAGTTCTTACACATATATATTCAGTACTTACACATATATATTCAGTTCTTACACATATATATTCAGTTCTTACGCATATATATTCAGTTTTTACACATATATATTCAGTTCTTACGCATATATATTCAGTTCTTACGCATATATATTCAGTTCTTACAAATATATATTCAGTTCTTATACATATATATTCAGTTCTTACACATATATATTTAGTTCTTACACATATATATTCAGTTCTTACGTATATATATTCAGTTCTTACACATATATATTCAGTTCTTACACATATATATTCAGTTCTTACACATATATATTCAGTTCTTATACATATATATTCAGTTCTTACACATATATATATTCAGTTCTTATGCATATATATTCAGTTCTTAGACATATATATTCAGTTCTTATGCATATATATTCAGTTCTTATATATATTCAGTTCTTACGTATATATATTCAGTTCTTACGCATATATATTCAGTTCTTACACATATATATTCAGTTCTGACGCATATATATTCAGTTCTTACACATATATATTGATTTCTTACGCATATATATTCAGTTCTTATATATATTCAGTTGTTACGCATATATATTCAGTTCTTACGCATATATATTCAGTTCTTACACATATATATTCAGTTCTTACACATAAATATTCCGTTCCTACACATATATATTCATTTCTTACGCATATATATTCAGTTCTTAATTTTTATTCAGTTCTTACGCATATATATTCAGTTCTTACGCATATATATTCAGTTCTTACACATATATATTCATTTCTGACGCGTATATATTCAGTTCTTACACATATATATTCAGTTCTTACACATATATATTCAGTTCTTTCACATATATATTCACTTCTTACACATATATATTCAGTTCTTACACATATATATTCAGTTGTTACACATATATATTCCGTTCTTACACATATATATTGCGTTCTTACGCATATATATTGATTTCCTAAGCATATATATTCAGTTCTTACGCATATATATTCAGTTCTTACGCATATATATTCAGTTCTTACACATATATATTCAGTTCTGACGCATATATATTCAGTTCTTACACATATATATTCAGTTCTTACACATATATATTCAGTTCTTTGACATATATATTCAGTTCTTACGCATATATATTCAGTTCTTATATATTTTCAGTTCTTACGCATATACATTCAGTTCTTACGCATATATATTCAGTTCTTACACATATATATTCAGTTCTGACGCATATATATTCAGTTCTTACACATATATATTGATTTCTTACGCATATATATTCAGTTCTTATATATATTCAGTTCTTACGCATATATATTCAGTTCTTACGCATATATATTCAGTTCTTACGCATATATATTCAGTTCTAACGCATATATATTCAGTTCTTACACATATATATTCGGTTCTGACACATATATATTCAGTTCTTACACATATATATTCAGTTCTTACACATATATATTCAGTTCTTACACATATATATTCAGTTCTTACACATATATATTTAGTTCTTACACATATATATTCAGTTCTTACGCATATATATTCAGTTCTTACACATATATTTTCAGTTCTTACACATATATATTCAGTTCTTACACATATATATTCAGTTCTTAGACATATATATTCTGTTCTTACACATATATATTTAGTTCTTACGCATATATATTCCGTTCATACGCATATATATTCAGTTCTTACGCATATATATTCAGTTCTTACACATATATATTCAGTACTTACACATATATATTCAGTTCTTACACATATATATTCAGTTCTTACGTATATATTTTCAGTTCTCACACATATATATTCAGTTCTTACGCATATATATTCAGTTCTTACGCATATATATTCAGTTCTTACACATATATATTCAGTTCTTACGCATATATATTCAGTTCTTAGACATATATATTCAGTTCTTATGCATATATATTCAGTTCTTACGCATATATATTCAGTTCTTACACATATATATTCAGTTCTTACACATATATATTCAGTTCTTACACATATATATTCAGTTCTTACGCATATATATTCATTTCTTACGCATATATATTCACTTCTTACACATATATATTCAGTTCTGACGCATATATATTCACTTCTTACACATATATATTCAGTTCTTACAGATATATATTTAGTTCTTACACATATATATTCAGTTCTTACGCATATATATTCAGTTCTTACACATATATATTCAGTTCTTACACATATATATTCAGTTTTTACACATATATATTCAGTTCTTATACATATATATTCAGTTCTTACACATATATATTCAGTTCTTACGCATATATATCCGTTCTTACGTATATATATTCAATTCTTACACATATATATTCAGTTCTTACACATATATATTCAGTTCTTACACATATATATTCAGTTCTTACACATATATATTCAGTTCTTACGCATATATATTCAGTTCTTACACATATATTTTCAGTTCTTACACATATATATTCAGTTCTTACACATATATATTCAGTTCTTAGACATATATATTCTGTTCTAACACATATATATTTAGTTCTTACGCATATATTATCCGTTCATACGCATATATATTCAGTTCTAAAGCATATATATTCAGTTCTTACACATATATATTCAGTACTTACACATATATATTCAGTTCTTACACATATATATTCAGTTCTTACGCATATATATTCAGTTTTTACACATATATATTCAGTTCTTACGCATATATATTCAGTTCTTACGCATATATATTCAGTTCTTACAAATATATATTCAGTTCTTATACATATATATTCAGTTCTTACACATATATATTTAGTTCTTACACATATATATTAAGTTCTTACGTATATATATTCAGTTCTTACACATATATATTCAGTTCTTACACATATATATTCAGTTCTTACACATATATATTCAGTTCTTATACATATATATTCAGTTCTTACACATATATATATTCAGTTCTTATGCATATATATTCAGTTCTTAGACATATATATTCAGTTCTTATGCATATATATTCAGTTCTTACACATATATATTCAGTTCTTACACATATATATTCAGTTCTTACACATATATATTGAGTTCTTATACATATATATTCAGTTCTTACACATATATATTCAGTTCTTATGCATATATATTCATTTCTTACGCATATATATTCACTTCTTACACATATATATTCAGTTCTGACGCATATATATTCAGTTCTTACACATATATATTCAGTTCTTACAGATATATATTTAGTTCTTACACATATATATTCAGTTCTTACGCATATATATTCAGTTCTTACACATATACATTCAGTTCTTACACATATATATTCAGTTCTTACACATATATATTCAGTTCTTATACATATATATTCAGTTCTTACACATATATATTCAGTTCTTACGCATATATATCCGTTCTTACGCATATATATTCAGTTCTTACACATATATATTCAGTTCTTACAAATATATTTTCAGTTCTTACACATATATATTCAGTTCTTACATATATATATTCAGTTCTTACACATATATATTCAGTTCTTACACATATATATTTAGTTCTTACACATATATATTCAGTTCTTACGCAAATATATTCAGTTCTTACACATATATTTTCAGTTCTTACACATATATATTCAGTTCTTACACATATATATTCAGTTCTTACGCATATATATTCCGTTCATACGCATATATATTCAGTTCTTACGCATATATATTCAGTTCTTACACATATATATTCAGTTCTTGCACATATATATTCAGTTCTTACACATATATATTTAGTTCTTACACATATATATTCAGTTCTTACGCATATATATTCAGTTCTTACACATATATTTTCAGTTCTTACACATATATATTCAGTTCTTACACATATATATTCAGTTCTTAGACATATATATTCTGTTCTTACACATATATATTTAGTTCTTACGCATATATATTCCGTTCATACGCATATATATTCAGTTCTTACGCATATATATTCAGTTCTTACACATATATATTCAGTACTTACACATATATATTCAGTTCTTACACATATATATTCAGTTCTTACGTATATATATTCAGTTCTTACACATATATATTCAGTTCTTACGCATATATATTCCGTTCTTACGCATATATATTCAATTCTTACACATATATATTCAGTTCTTACGCATATATATTCAGTTCTTACACTTATATATTCAGTTCTTACACATATATATTCAGTTCTTACACATATATATTCAGTTCTTATACATATATATTCAGATCTTACACATATATATATTCAGTTCTTATGCATATATATTCAGTTCTTAGACATATATATTCAGTTCTTATGCATATATATTCAGTTCTTACGCATATATATTCAGTTCTTACACATATATATTCAGTTCTTACACATATATATTCAGTTCTTACACATATATATTCAGTTCTTACGCATATATATTCACTTCTTACACATATATATTCAGTTCTGACGGATATATATTCAGTTCTTACACATATATATTCAGTGCTTACAGATATATATTTAGTTCTTACACATATATATTCAGTTCTTACGCATATATATTCAGTTCTTACACATATATATTCAGTTCTTACACATATATATTCAGTTCTTACAGATATATATTCAGTTCTTATACATATATATTCAGTTCTTACACATATATATTCAGTTCTTACACATATATATCCGTTCTTACGCATATATACTCAATTCTTACACATATATATTCAGTTCTTACACATATATATTCAGTTCTTACACATATATATTCAGTTCTTACACATATATATTCAGTTCTTACACATATATATTTAGTTCTTACACATATATATTCAGTTCTTACGCATATATATTCAGTTCTTACACATATATTTTCAGTTCTTACACATATATATTCAGTTCTTACACATATATATTCAGTTCTTACACATATATATTCGGTTCTGACACATATATATTCAGTTCTTACACATATATATTCAGTTCTAAGACTTACACATATATATTCAGTTCTTACACATATATATTCAGTTCTTACACATATATATTTAGTTCTTACACATATATATTCAGTTCTTACGCATATATATTCAGTTCTTACACATATATTTTCAGTTCTTACACATATATATTCAGTTCTTACACATATATATTCAGTTTTTAGACATATATATTCTGTTCTTACACATATATATTTAGTTCTTACGCATATATATTCCGTTCATACGCATATATATTCAGTTCTTACGCATATATATTCAGTTCTTACACATATATATTCAGTACTTACACATATATATTCAGTTCTTACACATATATATTCAGTTCTTACGTATATATTTTCAGTTCTCACACATATATATTCAGTTCTTACGCATATATATTCAGTTCTTACGCATATATATTCAGTTCTTACACATATATATTCAGTTCTTACGCATATATATTCAGTTCTTAGACATATATATTCAGTTCTTATGCATATATATTCAGTTCTTACGCATATATATTCAGTTCTTACACATATATATTCAGTTCTTACACATATATATTCAGTTCTTACACATATATATTCAGTTCTTACGCATATATATTCATTTCTTACGCATATATATTCACTTCTTACACATATATATTCAGTTCTGACGCATATATATTCACTTCTTACACATATATATTCAGTTCTTACAGATATATATTTAGTTCTTACACATATATATTCAGTTCTTACGCATATATATTCAGTTCTTACACATATATATTCAGTTCTTACACATATATATTCAGTTTTTACACATATATATTCAGTTCTTATACACATATATTCAGTTCTTACACATATATATTCAGTTCTTACGCATATATATCCGTTCTTACGTATATATATTCAATTCTTACACATATATATTCAGTTCTTACACATATATATTCAGTTCTTACACATATATATTCAGTTCTTACGCATATATATTCAGTTCTTACACATATATTTTCAGTTCTTACACATATATATTCAGTTCTTACACATATATATTCAGTTCTTAGACATATATATTCTGTTCTAACACATATATATTTAGTTCTTACGCATATATTATCCGTTCATACGCATATATATTCAGTTCTAAAGCATATATATTCAGTTCTTACACATATATATTCAGTACTTACACATATATATTCAGTTCTTACACATATATATTCAGTTCTTACGCATATATATTCAGTTTTTACACATATATATTCAGTTCTTACGCATATATATTCAGTTCTTACGCATATATATTCAGTTCTTACAAATATATATTCAGTTCTTATACATATATATTCAGTTCTTACACATATATATTTAGTTCTTACACATATATATTCAGTTCTTACGTATATATATTCAGTTCTTACACATATATATTCAGTTCTTACACATATATATTCAGTTCTTACACATATATATTCAGTTCTTATACATATATATTCAGTTCTTACACATATATATATTCAGTTCTTATGCATATATATTCAGTTCTTAGACATATATATTCAGTTCTTATGCATATATATTCAGTTCTTATATATATTCAGTTCTTACGTATATATATTCAGTTCTTACGCATATATATTCAGTTCTTACACATATATATTCAGTTCTGACGCATATATATTCAGTTCTTACACATATATATTGATTTCTTACGCATATATATTCAGTTCTTATATATATTCAGTTGTTACGCATATATATTCAGTTCTTACGCATATATATTCAGTTCTTACACATATATATTCAGTTCTTACACATAAATATTCCGTTCCTACACATATATATTCATTTCTTACGCATATATATTCAGTTCTTAATTTTTATTCAGTTCTTACGCATATATATTCAGTTCTTACGCATATATATTCAGTTCTTACACATATATATTCATTTCTGACGCGTATATATTCAGTTCTTACACATATATATTCAGTTCTTACACATATATATTCAGTTCTTTCACATATATATTCACTTCTTACACATATATATTCAGTTCTTACACATATATATTCAGTTGTTACACATATATATTCCGTTCTTACACATATATATTGCGTTCTTACGCATATATATTGATTTCCTAAGCATATATATTCAGTTCTTACGCATATATATTCAGTTCTTACGCATATATATTCAGTTCTTACACATATATATTCAGTTCTGACGCATATATATTCAGTTCTTACACATATATATTCAGTTCTTACACATATATATTCAGTTCTTTGACATATATATTCAGTTCTTACGCATATATATTCAGTTCTTATATATTTTCAGTTCTTACGCATATATATTCAGTTCTTACGCATATATATTCAGTTCTTACACATATATATTCAGTTCTGACGCATATATATTCAGTTCTTACACATATATATTGATTTCTTACGCATATATATTCAGTTCTTATATATATTCAGTTCTTACGCATATATATTCAGTTCTTACGCATATATATTCAGTTCTTACGCATATATATTCAGTTCTAACGCATATATATTCAGTTCTTACACATATATATTCGGTTCTGACACATCCATATTCAGTTCTTACACATATATATTCAGTTCTTACACATATATATTCAGTTCTTACACATATATATTCAGTTCTTACACATATATATTTAGTTCTTACACATATATATTCAGTTCTTACGCATATATATTCAGTTCTTACACATATATTTTCAGTTCTTACACATATATATTCAGTTCTTACACATATATATTCAGTTCTTAGACATATATACTCTGTTCTTACACATATATATTTAGTTCTTACGCATATATATTCCGTTCATACGCATATATATTCAGTTCTTACGCATATATATTCAGTTCTTACACATAATATATTCAGTACTTACACATATATATTCAGTTCTTACACATATATATTCAGTTCTTACGTATATATATTCAGTTCTTACACATATATATTCAGTTCTTACGCATATATATATCAGTTCTTACGCATATATATTCAGTTCTTACACATATATATTCAGTTCTTACGCATATATATTCAGTTCTTACACATATATATTCAGTTCTTACACATATATATTCAGTTCTTACACATATATTATTCAGTTCTTTCACATATATATCAGTCTTACACATTTCAGTTCTCCATATTCAGTCTTATATATTCTTTCTTATATATATTCAGTCTTACGCATATATATTCAGTTCTTACGCCAGATATATTCAGTTCTTACACATATATATTCAGTTCTGACGCATATATATTCAGTTCTTACACATATATATTGATTTCTTACGCATATATATTCAGTTCTTATATATATTCAGTTTTTACGCATATATATCAGTTCTTACGCATTATATATTACAGTTCTTACACATATATATTCGTTCTACACATATTATAATATCAGTTCTTTCACATATATATTCAGTTCTTACGCATATATTTCAGTTCTTAATTTTTATTCAGTTCTTACGCATATATATTCAGTTCTTACGCATATATATTCAGCTCTTACAGCATATCTATTTCAAGTTCTTACGCGTATATATTCAGTTCTATACACATATATATCAGTTCTTACACTTATATATTCAGTTCTTTCACATATATATTCACTTATTACAAATATATATTCAGTTCTTACTCAGATATTAATTCAGTTCTTACACATATATATTCAGTTCTTACACATAATATATTGCTTTCTTACGCATATATATTGAGTTCTTAAGCATATATATTCAGTTCTTACGCATATATATTCAGTTCTTACGCATATATATTCAGTTCTTACACATATATATTCAGTTCTGACGCATATATATTCAGTTCTTACACATATATATTCAGTTCTTACACATATATATTCAAGTTCTTTGACATATATATTCAAGTTCTTACGCATATATATTCAGTTCTTATATATTTTCAGTTCTTACGCATATATATTCAGTTCTTACGCATATATATTCAGTTCTACACAGTATATATTCAGTTCTGACGCATATATATTCAGTTCTTACACATATATATTGATTTCTTACGCATATATATTCAGTTCTTTATATATTTTCAGTTCTTACGCATATATATTCAGTTCTTACGCATATATATTCAGTTCTTACGCATATATATTCAGTACTACGCATATATATTCGAGTTCCTTACACATATATATTCGTTTCTGGACACATATATATTCAGTCTTACACATATATATTCAGTTCTCTACACATATATATTCAGTTCTTACACATATATATTCAGTTCTTACACATATACTATTTAGTTCTTACACATATATATTCAGTTCTTACGCATATATATTTAGTTCTTACACATATATTTTCAGTTCTTACACATATATATTCAGTTCTTACACATATATTCAGTTCTTAGACATATATATTCTGTTCTTACAAATATATATTTAGTTCTTACGCATATATATTCATTTCTTACGCATATATATTCACTTCTTACACATATATATTCAGTTCTGACGCATATATATTCAGTTCTTACACTATATAGTTCAGTTCTTACATATATATATTTAGTTCTTACACATATATATTCAGTTCTTACGCATATATATTCAGTTCTTACACATATACATTCAGTTCTTACACATATATATTCAGTTCTTAACATATATATTCAGTTTCTTATACATATATATTCAGTTCTTACACATATATATTCAGTTCTTACGCATATAATATCCGTTCTTACGCATATATATTCAGTTCTTACACATATATATCAGTCTTACACATATATATCAGTTCTACACATATATATTCAGTTCTTACACATATATATTCAGTTCTTACACAACACATATATTCAGTCTTACACATATATATTCAGTTCTTACACATATATATTTAGTTCTTACAAATATATATTCAGTTCTTATGCAAATATATTCAGTCTTCTACACATATATTTTCAGTTCTTAACATCATATATCAGTTCTTACACATATATATTCAGTTCTTACGCATATATATTCCGTTCATACGCATATAGTAATTCAGTTCTTACGACAATATATACTTCAGTTCTTACGAAATATATATTCAGTTCTTACGTATATATATTCAGTTCCTTACACATATATATTCAGTTCTTACGCCATATATACTCAGTTCTTACGCCTACTATATTTAGTTCTTAGCACATATATATTCAGTTCTTACGCATATATACTTCAGTTCTTACACTTATATATTCAGTTCTTACACATATATATTCAGTTCTTACACATATATATTCAGTTCTTATACATATATATTCAGATCTTACACATATATATATATTCAGTTCTTATGCATATATATTCAGTTCCTTAGACATATATATTCAGTTCTTATGCATATTATATTCAGTTCTTCTACGCAATATATATTCAGTTTCTTACACACTATATATTCAGTCTTACACATATATATCAGTCTTACACATATATATTCAGTTCTTACGCATATATATTCATTTCTTACGCATATATATTCACTTCTTACACATATATATTCAGTTCTGACGGATATATATTCCGTTCTTACACATATATATTCAGTTCTTACAGATATATATTTGTTCTTTACACATATATATTCAGTTCTTACGCATATATATTCAGTTCTTACGCATATATATTCAGTTCTTACACATATATATTCAGTTCTCTACACATACTATATTCAGTTCTTTACACATATATATTTTTAGTGTTCTTATATATATTCAGTTCTTACGCATTATATATTCATTTCTTACGCATATATATTCACTTCTTATACATATATATTCAGTTCTGACGCATATATATTCAGTTCTTACACACAATATTCAGTTCTGACGCATATATATTCCGTTCTGACACTCATATATTTAGTTCTAACACACATATATATCAGTTCCGACGCATATATATTCCGTTCTTACGCATATATATTCCGTTCTTACGCATATATATTCAGTTCTTACGCATATATTCAGTTCTTACTCATATATATCCGTTCTTACGCATATATATTCAGTTCTTACGCATATACTTAGTTCTTACGCATATATCCATTCGCAGATTCGTTTACGCATATATATTCGTTCTTACGACAATACTATATTCAGTTCTTCCTCTACCACCATATATATTCAGTTCTTATGCATAATATATTCAGTTCTTACACATATATATTCAGTTCTTACGCATATATATTCAGTTCTTACAGCATATATATTCAGTTCTTACACATATATTATTCATTCTTAACTATATATCAGTTCTTACACATATATATTCAGTTCTTTCACATATTATATTCAGTTCTTAGCCTATATATTCAGTTCTTATATATCAGTTCTTACGCATAATATATACAGTATTCATTTCTTACGCATATATATTCAGTTCTTACACATATATATTCAGTTCTTACGCATATATATTCAGTTCCTTACACATATATATTCAGTTCTTACACATATATATTTAGTTCTTACATACTATATATTCAATTCTTACGCATATAGATTCAGTTCTTACACTTATATATTCAGTTCTTACACCATATATATTCAGTACTTACACATATATAGTCAGTGTCTTACACATATATAGTTCAGTTCTTACGCATATATATTCAGTTCTTTACACATATAATATTCAAGTACTTACACATATATATTCAGTTCTTACACATATATATCAGTTCTCACGCATATATATTCAGTCTATACACAATATATATTTCAGTACTTACACATATATATTCAGTTCTTTACACATATATTATTCAGTTCTTACGCATATTATATTCAGTTCTTACGCAATATATATTCATTTCTTACGCATATATATTCGTTCTTACACACATATATTCAGTTCTGACGCATATATATTCAGTTCTCTTACACATATATATTCAGGTTCTTACGCATATATATTCAGTTCTTACACATATATATTCAGTTTTTACACATATATATTCAGTTCTGTATACATAACATAATCAGTGTTTAACTATATATATTCAGTTTTTATGATCTATAGTCGTTCTTACACTTATATATTCTAGTTCATTACGATATATATTCAATTCTACGATATTATTCAGTTGTTACACTCAGTATAATAGTTCAGTTCTTACAACCATATATATTCAGTTCTTACACATATATATTTAGTTCTTATATATATTCGTTTCTTAGCATCTATATTCTTTCTTACGGATATATATTCATTCTGTATACATATATATATGTTCTGGACGCCATATAATATTCAGTTCTTACACACACATATATTCAGTTCTGACGGCATATATAATCCTGTTCTGACACACATACTAGTCTTCTAACAATATATATCAGTCCGAACGCATATATATTCCGTTCTTACGCATATATATTCCGTTCTTACGCATATATATTCAGTTCTTCGCATATATTCAGTTCTTACTAATACTATATCCGTTCTTACGCATATATATTCAGTTCTTACACATATACTCAGGTTCTACGCATATATATTCAATTCTTAGCCATATATATTCGGTTCTATAGCTATAATATTCACGTTCTTACACATATATATTCAGTTCTTATGCATATATATTCAGTTCTTACACATATATATTCAGTTCTTACGCCTATATATGATTCAGTTTCTACGCAGGATATATTCTCAGTTCTATTACACAATATATATTCAGTTCTTACACATATATATTCAGTTCTTACACATATATATTCAGTCTTTCACATATATATTCAGTTCTTACGCATATATATTCAGTTCTTTATATATATTCAGTTCTTACGCATAATATTCAGTATCAGTTCTACGCATATATATATTCAGTTCTTACGCATATATATTCAGTTCTTACACATATATATTCAGTTCTGACGCATATATTATTCAGTTCTTACGCATATATATTAAGTTCTTACACATTATATTCAGTTCTTACACATATATATGCAGTTCTTACACATATCATATTCAGTTTCTTACACATATATATTCAGTTCTTACACATATATATTCAGTTCTTACACATATATATTCAGTCTTACGCATATATATTCAGTTCTTACACATATATACTCAGTTCTTACGCATATATATTCAGTTCTTACGCATATATAATTCAGTTCTTACAATATTATTCAGTTCTACACATATATAGTCAGGTCTTACACATATATATTTAGTTCTTACACATATATATTCAGTTCTTACGCATATATATTCAGTTCTTACACATATATATTCAGTTCTTACATATATATATTCAGTTCTTACACATATATATTCATGTTCTATATACATATATATACAGTTCTTACACATATATATATTCAGTTCTTATGCATATATATTCAGTTCTTACACATATATAATTCAGTTCTGACGCATATATATTCCGTCTGACGCATATATATTCAGTTCTTACGCATATATATTCAGTTCC
>JAWPHD010025860.1:0-15006 GCA_037043455.1 Cyrtodaria siliqua
TAAAAACTACGATACATTGTCCAAGTACACAGGAAATTAACAACAATAATAAAAACCACGATACATTGTCCAAGTTACACAAGAAATTAACAACAATAATAAAAACTACGATACATTGTCCTAGTACACAGGAAATTAACTACAATAATAAAAACCACGATACATTGTCCAAGTACACAGGAAATTAACAACAATAATAAAAACTACGATACATTGTCCAAGTACACATGAAATTAACCATGATACATTGTCCAAAGTACACAGGAACTTACCAACAATAATAAAAACTACGATACATTGTCCATGTACACAGGAAATTAACAACAATAATAAAAACTACGATACATTGTCCTAGTACACTGGAAATTAACAACAATAATAAAAACTACGATACATTGTCCAAGTACACAGGAAATTAACAACAATAATAAAAACTACGATGCATTGTCCATGTACACAGGAATTTAACAACAATAATCATAACAACGATACCTTGTCCTCCAAGTACACAGGAAATTAACAACGATACAGTGTCTAAGAACACAGGAAATTAACAACAATAATAAAAACTACGATACATTGTCCAAGTACACAGGAAATTAAAAACAATAATAAAAACTACGATACATTGTCCATGTACACTGGAAATTAACAACAATAATAAAAACCACGATACATTGTCCAAATACACAGGAAATTAACAACAATAATAAAAACTACGATACATTGTCCATGTACACTGGAAATTAACAACAATAATAAAAACTACGATGCATTGTCCAAGTACACAGGAAATTAACAAAAATAATAAAAACCACGATACATTGTCCAAAGTACACAGGAAATTAACAACAATAATAAAAACTACGATACATTGTCCAAGTACACAGGAAATTAACAACGATACATTGTCTAAGTACACAGGAAATTAACAACAATAATAAAAACTACGATACATTGTCCTAGTACACAGGTCATTAACAACAATAATAAAAACTACGATACATTGTCTAAGTACACAGGAAATTAACAACAATAATAAAAACTACGATACATCGTCCTAGTACACAGGAAATTAAAAACAATAATAAAAACCACGATACATTTTCCTAAGCACACAGGAAATAATTAACAACAATAATAAAAAACTACGATAGATTGTCCTAGTACACAGGAAATTAACAACAATAATAAAAACCACGATACATTGCCCAAAGTACAAGGAAATTAACAACAATAATAAAAACCACGATACATTGTCCAAGTACACAAGAAATTAACAACAATAATAAAAACTACGATACATTGTCCAAGGTCACAGGAAATTAACAACAATAATAGAAACTACGATACATTGTCCAAGTACACAGGAAATTAACAGCAATAATAAAAACTACGATACATTGTCCAAGTACAAGGAAATTAACACCAATAATAGAAACTACGATACATTGTCCAAGTACACAGGAAATTAACAACAATAATAAAAACCACGATACATTGTCCAAGTACACAGGAAATTAACAACAATAATAAAAACTACGATACGTTGTCCAAGTACACAGGAAATTAACAACAATAATACAAACTACGATACATTGTCCAAGTACACAGGAAATTAACAACAATAATAAAAACTACGATACATTGTCCAAGTACAAGGAAATTAACACCAATAATACAAACTACGATACATTGTCCAAGTATACAGGAAATTAACAGCAATAATAAAAACTACGATACATTGTCCAAGTACACAGGAAATAAAAAACAATAATAAAAACTACGATACACTGTCCTAGTACACAGGAAATTAACAAAACATACAGAAACTACGATGCATTGTCCAAGTACACAGGAAATTACCAGCAATAATAGAAACTACGATTACACAGGAAATTAACAACAATAATAAAAAACTACGATACATTGTCCAAGTACACAGGAAATTAACAGCAATAATAGAAACTACGATTACACAGGAAAAAAACAACAATAATAAAAACTACGATACATTGTCCAAGTACACAGGAAATTAACAAAACATATAGAAACTACGATGCATTGTCCAAGTACACAGGAAATTATCAGCAATAATTGAAACTACGATACATTGTCCATGTACACTGGAAATTAACAACAATAGTAAAAACTACGATACATTGTCCAAGTACAAGGAAATTAACAGCAATAATAAAAACTACGATACATTATCCAAGTACACAGGAAATTAACAACGATACACTGTCTAAGTTCACAGGTCACTAACAACAATAATAAAAACTACGATACATTGTCCATGTACAAAGGAAATTAACAAAACATATAGAAACTACGATGCATTGTCAAAGTACACAGGAAATTAACAACGATACATTGTCTAAGTACACAGGTCATTAACAACAATAATAAAAACTACCATACATTGTCCAAGTTCACAGGAAATTAACAACGATACATTGTCTAAGTACACAGGTCATTAACAACAATAATAAAAACTACGATACATTGTCCATGTACACAGGAAATTAACAAAACATATAGAAACTACGATGCATTGTCCAAGTACACAGGAAATTAACAGCAATTATAGAAACTACGATTACTCAGGAAATTAGCAACAATAATAAAAACTACGATACATTGTCCAAGTACACAGGAAATTAACAACGATACATTGTCTAAGTACACAGGAAATTAACAACAATAATAAAAACTACGATACATTGTCCCGGTACACAGGAAATTAACAACAATAATAAAAACCACGATACATTGTCCAAGTACACAGGAAATTAACAGCAATAATAAAAGCTACGATACATTGTCCTAGTACACAGGAAATTAACAACAATAATAAAAACCACGATACATTGTCCGAGTACACAGGAATTTAACAACAATAATAAAAACTACGATACATTGTCCTAGGACACAGGAAATTAACAACAATAATAAAAACCACGATACATTGTCCAAGTACACAGGAAATTAACAACAATAATAAAAACTACGATACATTGTCCTAGTACACAGGAAATTAACACCAATAATAAAAACCACGATACATTGTCCAAAGTACACAGGAAATTAACAATAATAATAAAAACTACGATTCATTGTCCTAGTACACAGGAAATTAACAACAATAATAAAAACCATGATACATTGTCCCAGTACACAGGAAATTAACAACAATAATAAAAACTACGATACATTGTCCAAGTACACAGGAAATTAACAACAATAATATAAACCACGATACATTGTCCAAATTACACAATAAATTAACAACAATAATAAAAACTACGATACATTGTCCTAGTACACAGGAAATTAACAACAATAATAAAAACCACGATACATTGTCCAAGTACACAGGAAATTAACAACAATAATAAAATCTACGATACATTGTCCAAGTACACATGAAATTAACCATGATACATTGTCCAAAGTACACAGGAAATTAACAACAATAATAAAAACTACGATACATTGTCCATGTACACAGGAAATTAACAACAATAATAAAAACTACGATACATTGTCCTAGTACACTGGAAATTAACAACAATAATAAAAACTACGATACATTGTCCAAGTACGCAGGAAATTAACAACAATAATAAAAACTACGATGCATTGTCCATGTACACAGGAAATTAACAACAATAATAATAACAACGATACCTTGTCCTCCAAGTACACAGGAAATTAACAACGATACAGTGTCTAAGAACACAGGAAATTAACAACAATAATAAAAACTACGATACATTGTCCAAGTACACAGGAAATTAAAAACAATAATAAAAACTACGATACATTGTCCATGTACACTGGAAATTAACAACAATAATAAAAACCACGATACATTGTCTAAATACACAGGAAATTAACAACAATAATAAAAACTACGATACATTGTCCATGTACACTGTAAATTAACAACAATAATAAAAACTACGATGCATTGTCCAAGTACACAGGAAATTAACAGAAATAATAAAAACTACGATACATTGTCCTAGTACACAGGAAATTAACAACAATAATAAAAACCACGATACATTGTCCAAGTATACACGAAATTAACAACAATAATAAAAACTACGATACAATGTCCTAGTACACATGAAATTAACAACAATTATAGAAAAAACTACGATACATTGTCCTAGTACACAGGAAATTAACACCAATAATAAAAACTACGATACATTGTCCAAGTACACAGGAAATTAACAACAATAATAAAAACTACGATACATTGTCCTAGTACACAGGAAATTAACAACAATAATAAAAACCACGATACATTGTCCAAGTACACAGGAAATTAACAACAATAATAAAAACCACGATACATTGTCCAAATTACACAAGAAATTAACAACAATAATAAAAACTACGATACATTGTCCTAGTACACAGGAAATTAACAACAATAATAAAAATCACGATACATTGTCCAAGTACACAGGAAATTAACAACAATAATAAAAACTACGATACATTGTCCATGTACACAGGAAATTAACAACAATAATAAAAACTACGATACATTGTCCTAGTACACTGGAAATTAACAACAATAATAAAAACTACGATACATTGTCCAAGTACACAGGAAATTAACAACAATAATAAAAACTACGATGCATTGTCCATGTTCACAGGAAATTAACAACAATAATAATAACAACGATACCTTGTCCTCCAAGTACACAGGAAATTAACAACGATACAGTGTCTAAGAACACAGGAAATTAACAACAATAATAAAAACTATGATACATTGTCCAAGTACACAGGAAATTAAAAACAATAATAAAAACTACGATACATTGTCCATGTACACTGGAAATTAAAAACAATAATAAAAACCACGATACATTGTCTAAATACACAGGAAATTAACAACAATAATAAAAACTACGATTCATTGTCCATGTACACTGTAAATTAACAACAATAATAAAAACTACGATGCATTGTCCAAGTACACAGGAAATTAACAGAAATAATAAAAACTACGATACATTGTCCTAGTACACAGGAAATTAACAACAATAATAAAAACCACGATACATTGTCCAAGTATACACGAAATTAACAACAATAATAAAAACTACGATACAATGTCCTAGTACACATGAAATTAACAACAATTATAAAAAAACTACGATACATTGTCCTAGTACACAGGAAATTAACACCAATAATAAAAACTACGATACATTGTCCAAGTACACAGGAAATTAACAACAATAATAAAAACTACGATACATTGTCCTAGTACACAGGAAATTAACAACAATAATAAAAACCACGATACATTGTCCAAGTACACAGGAAATTAACAACAATAATAAAAACTACGATACATTGTCCATGTACACAGGAAATTAACAACAATAATAAAAACCACGATACATTGTCCAAATTACACAAGAAATTAACAACAATAATAAAAACTACGATACATTGTCCTAGTACACAGGAAATTAACAACAATAATAAAAATCACGATACATTGTCCAAGTACACAGGAAATTAACAACAATAATAAAAACTACGATACATTGTCCATGTACACAGGAAATTAACAACAATAATAAAAACTACGATACATTGTCCTAGTACACTGGAAATTAACAACAATAATAAAAACTACGATACATTGTCCAAGTACACAGGAAATTAACAACAATAATAAAAACTACGATGCATTGTCCATGTTCACAGGAAATTAACAACAATAATAATAACAACGATACCTTGTCCTCCAAGTACACAGGAAATTAACAACGATACAGTGTCTAAGAACACAGGAAATTAACAACAATAATAAAAACTACGATACATTGTCCAAGTACACAGGAAATTAAAAACAATAATAAAAACTACGATACATTGTCCTAGTACACTGGAAATTAACAACAATACTAAAAACTACGATACATTGTCCAAGTACACAGGAAATTAACAACAATAATAAAAACTACGATGCATTGTCCATGTACACAGGAAATTAACAACAATAATAATAACAACGATACCTTGTCCTCCAAGTACACAGGAAATTAACAACGATACAGTGTCTAAGAACACAGGAAATTAACAACAATAATAAAAACTACGATACATTGTCCAAGTACACAGGAAATTAAAAACAATAATTAAACTACTACATACATTGTCCATGTACACTGGAAATTAACAACAATAATAAAAACCACGATACATTGTCTAAATACACAGGAAATTAACAACAATAATAAAAACTACGATACATTGTCCATGTACACTGTAAATTAACAACAATAATAAAAACTACGATGCATTGTCCAAGTACACAGGAAATTAACAGAAATAATAAAAACTACGATACATTGTCCTAGTACACAGGAAATTAAAAAAATAATAAAAACCACGATACATTGTCCAAGTATACACGAAATTAACAACAATAATAAAAACTACGATACAATGTCCTAGTACACATGAAATTAACAACAATTATAAAAAAACTACGATACATTGTCCTAGTACACAGGAAATTAACACCAATAATAAAAACTACGATACATTGTCCAAGTACACAGGAAATTAACAACAATAATAAAAACTACGATACATTGTCCTAGTACACAGGAAATTAACAACAATAATAAAAACCACGATACATTGTCCAAGTACACAGGAAATTAACAACAATAATAAAAACTACGATACATTGTCCAAGTACACAGGAAATTAACAACAATAATAAAAACCACGATACATTGTCCAAATTACACAAGAAATTAACAACAATAATAAAAACTACGATACATTGTCCTAGTACACAGGAAATTAACAACAATAATAAAAATCACGATACATTGTCCAAGTACACAGGAAATTAACAACAATAATAAAAACTACGATACATTGTCCATGTACACAGGAAATTAACAACAATAATAAAAACTACGATACATTGTCCTAGTACACTGGAAATTAACAACAATAATAAAAACTACGATACATTGTCCAAGTACACAGGAAATTAACAACAATAATAAAAACTACGATGCATTGTCCATGTTCACAGGAAATTAACAACAATAATAATAACAACGATACCTTGTCCTCCAAGTACACAGGAAATTAACAACGATACAGTGTCTAAGAACACAGGAAATTAACAACAATAATAAAAACTACGATACATTGTCCAAGTACACAGGAAATTAAAAACAATAATAAAAACTACGATACATTGTCCATGTACACTGGAAATTAACAACAATAATAAAAACCACGATACATTGTCTAAATACACAGGAAATTAACAACAATAATAAAAACTACGATTCATTGTCCATGTACACTGTAAATTAACAACAATAATAAAAACTACGATGCATTGTCCAAGTACACAGGAAATTAACAGAAATAATAAAAACTACGATACATTGTCCTAGTACACAGGAAATTAACAACAATAATAAAAACCACGATACATTGTCCAAGTATACACGGAATTAACAACAATAATAAAAACTACGATACAATGTCCTAGTACACATGAAATTAACAACAATTATAAAAAAACTACGATACATTGTCCTAGTACACAGGAAATTAACACCAATAATAAAAACTACGATACATTGTCCAAGTACACAGGAAATTATCAACAATAATAAAAACTACGATACATTGTCCTAGTACACAGGAAATTAACAACAATAATAAAAACCACGATACATTGTCCAAGTACACAGGAAATTAACAACAATAATAAAAACTACGATACATTGTCCAAGTACACAGGAAATTAACAACAATAATAAAAACCACGATACATTGTCCAAATTACACAAGAAATTAACAACAATAATAAAAACTACGATACATTGTCCTAGTACACAGGAAATTAACAACAATAATAAAAATCACGATACATTGTCCAAGTACACAGGAAATTAACAACAATAATAAAAACTACGATACATTGTCCAAGTACACATGAAATTAACCACGATACATTGTCCAAAGTACACAGGAAATTAACAACAATAATAAAAACTACGATACATTGTCCATGTACACAGGAAATTAACAACAATAATAAAAACTACGATACATTGTCCTAGTACACTGGAAATTAACAACAATAATAAAAACTACGATTCATTGTCCAAGTACACAGGAAATTAACAACTAATAAAACTACGAAACATTGTCCAAGTACACAGGAAATTAACAACAATAATAAAAACTGCGATGCATGTCCATGTACACAGGAAATTAACAACAATAATAATAATAACAACGATACCTTGTCCTCCAAGTACACAGGAAATTAACAACGATACAGTGTCTAAAAACACAGGAAATTAACAACAATAATAAAAACTACGATACATTGTCCAAGTACACAGGAAATTAAAAACAATAATAAAAACTACGATACATTGTCCATGTACACTGGAAATTAACAACAATAATAAAAACCACGATACATTGTCCAAGTACACAGGAAATTAACAACAATAATAAAAACTACGATACATTGTCCATGTACACTGGAAATTAACAACAATAATAAAAACTACGATGCATTGTCCAAGTACACAGGAAATTAACAGCAATAATAAAAACTACGATACATTGTCCTAGTACACAGGAAATTAACAACAATAATAAAAACCACGATACATTGTCCAAGTACACACGAAATTAACAACAATAATAAAAACTACGATACATTGTCCTAGTACACAGGAAATTAAAAACAATAATAAAAACTACGATACATTGTCCATGTACACTGGAAATTAACAACAATAATAAAAACTACGAAGCATTGTCCAAGTACACAGGAAATTAACAGCAATAATAAAAACTACGATACATTGTGCTAGTACACAGGAAATTAACAACAATAATAAAAACCACGATACATTGTCCAAGTACACACGAAATTAACAACAATAATAAAAACTACGATACATTGTCCTAGTACACAGGAAATTAACAACAATAATAAAAACCACGATACATTGTCCAAGTACACAGGAAATTAACAACAATAATAAAAACTACGATACATTGTCCTAGTACACAGGAAATTAACAACAATAATAAAAACCACGATACATTGTCCAAAGTACACAGGAAATTAACAACAATAATAAAAACTACGATACATTGTCCATGTACACAGGAAATAAACAACAATAATATAAACTACGATACATTGTCCAAGTACACAGGAAATTAACAACGATACATTGTCTAAGTACACAGGACATTAACAACAATAATAAAAACTACGACACATTGTCTAAGTACACTGGAAATTAACAACAATAATAAAAACTACGATACATTGTCCAAGTACACAGGAAATTAACAACTAATAAAAACTACGATACATTGTCCAAGTACACAGGAAATTAACAACAATAATAAAAACTACGATACATTGTCCATGTACACAGGAAATTAACAACAATAATAATAACAACGATATCTTGTCCTCCAAGTACACAGGAAATTAACAACGATACATTGTCTAAGAACACAGGAAATTAACAACAATAATAAAAACTACGATACATTGTCCATGTACACTGGAAATTAACAACAATAATAATAACAACGATACCTTGTCCAAGTACCCAGGAAATTAACAACGATACATTGTCTAAGTACACAGGAAATAAACAATAATAAAAACTACGATACATTGTCCAAGTACACGGGAAATCAACAACGATACATTGTCTAAGTACATAGGAAATTAACAACGATACATTGTCCAAGTACACAGGAAATTAAAAACAATAATAAAAACTACGATACATTGTCCATGTACACTGGAAATTAACAACAATAATAATAACAACGATACCTTGTCCAAGTACACAGGAAATTAACAACGATGCATTGTCTAAGTACATAGGAAATTAACAGCAATAATAAAAACTACGATACATTGTCCTAGTACACAGGAAATTAACAACGATACATTGTCCACGTACACAGGAAATTAACAAAACATATAGAAACTACGATGCATTGCCCAAGTACACAGGAAATTAACAGCAATAATAAAAACCACGATACATTGTCCATGTACACAGGAAATTAACAAAACATATAGAAACTACGATGCAGTGCCCAAGTACACAGGAAATTAACAGCAATAATAAAAACCACGATACATTGTCCATGTACACAGGAAATTAACAAAACATATAGAAACTACTATGCATTGCCCAAGTACACAGGAAATTAACAGCAATAATAGAAACTACGATACATTGTCCAAGTACACATGAAATTAACACCAATAATAGAAACTACGATACATTGTCTGAGTACACAGGAAATTAACACCAATAATAGAAACTACGATACATTGACCTAGTACACAGGAAATTAACAACAATAATAAAAACCACGATACATTGTCCTAGTACACAGGAAATTAACAACAATAATGAAAACTACGATACATTATCCAAGTACACAAGTAATTAACAAAACGTATAGAAACTACGATACGTTGTCCACGTACACAGGAAATTAACAGCAATAATAAAAAGAACGATACATTGTCCAAGTATACAGGAAATTAACAAAACATATAGGAACTACGATACATTGTCCATGTACACAGAAAATTAACAAAACATATAGAAACTACGATATCTTGTCCAAGTACACCACAGAAAATTAACAGCAATAATAGAAACTACGATACAGTGTCCAAGTACACGTAAACGTCGGTCGCTACGCTCCCTATCTTTCGGTTTCTTAATGGTGAAGACTTCACTTCATAGACTCAATTCGACTTAGAGTTATTGGGTTTATCCATAGCCTCTATGTATAGGATAGAAGAGGCTATGAAGAGAAATCTTCACCATTAAGAAACCGAAAGGGAGGGAGCGTAGTGCTTAGTGTTTATCATACTGGTGTATCGATAATCTCTATCTAGGTCACGCTTTAACCTGTGAAAAGCGCTGGTAGTAAATTCTTCATGAATAAATGTAGCCAGTATTTGAAATTCTGAATCATCTCATTGGTTTAAAAAGTAGGGCAAACACTAAATTGGTCACGCTCTAACCTGTGAAAAGCGCTGGTAGTAAATTCTTCATGAATAAATGTAGCCAGTATTTGAAATTCTGAGTCATCTCATTGGGTTAAAATGAAGGGCAAACACTAAATTGGTCACGCTCTAACCTGTGAAAAGCGCTGGTAGTAAATTCTTCATGAATAAATGTAGCCAGTATTTGAAATTCTGAGTCATCTCATTGGTTTAAAATGTAGGGCAAACACTAAATTGGTCACGCTCTAACCTGTGAAGAGCGCTGGTAGTAAATTCTTCATGAATAAATGTAGCCAGTATTTGAAATTCTGAGTCATCTCATTGGTTTAAAATGTAGGGCAAACACTAAATTTGTCACGCTCTAACCTGTGAAGAGCGCTGGTAGTAAATTCTTCATGAATAAATGTAGCCAGTATTTGAAATTCTGAGTCATCTCATTGGTTTAAAATGTAGGGCAAACACTAAATTTGTCACGCTCTAACCTGTGAAGAGCGCTGGTAGTAAATTCTTCATGAATAAATGTAGCCAGTATTTGAAATTCTGAGTCATCTCATTGGTTTAAAATGTAGGGCAAACACTAAATTGGTCACGCTCTAACCTGTGAAGAGCGCTGGTAGTAAATTCTTCATGAATAAATGTAGCCAGTATTTGAAATTCTGAGTCATCTCATTGGTTTAAAATGTAGGGCAAACACTAAATTGGTCACGCTCTAACCTGTGAAGAGCGCTGGTAGTAAATTCTTCATGAATAAATGTAGCCAGTATTTGAAATTCTGAGTCATCTCATTGGGTTAAAATGTAGGGCAAACACTAAATTGGTCACGCTTTAACCTGTGAAAAGCGCTGGTAGTAAATTCTTCATGAATAAATGTAGCCAGTATTTGAAATTCTGAGTCATCTCATTGGTTTAAAATGTAGGGCAAACACTAAATTGGTCACGCTCTAACCTGTGAAGAGCGCTGGTAGTAAATTCTTCATGAATAAATGTAGCCAGTATTTGAAATTCTGAGTCATCTCATTTGTTTAAAATGTAGGGCAAACACTAAATTGGTCACGCTCTAACCTGTGAAGAGCGCTGGTAGTAAATTCTTCATGAATAAATGTAGCCAGTATTTGAAATTCTGAGTCATCTCATTGGTTTAAAATGTAGGGCAAACACTAAATTTGTCACGCTCTAACCTGTGAAGAGCGCTGGTAGTAAATTCTTCTTGAATAAATGTAGCCAGTATTTGATCTGAGTCATCTCATTGGTTTAAAATGTAGGGCAAACACTAAATTGGTCACGCTCTAACCTGTGAAGAGCGCTGGTAGTAAATTCTTCATGAATAAATGTAGCCAGTATTTGAAATTCTGAGTCATCTCATTGGTTTAAAATGTAGGGCAAACACTAAATTGGTCACGCTCTAACCTGTGAAGAGCCCTGGTAGTAAATTCTTCATGAATAAATGTAGCCAGTATTTGAAATTCTGAGTCATCTCATTAGTTTTAATCTCTAAATTACGACATATTTCCTTTCACAGTACACACAACATAGAAGCAAGGGAATACGGAAATTCAATTGTAGTTTATTAACCATCCGGAATATGTTAATATTGTTACAGCAATCAGAGCTGGAACTACACTGACAAATAAGGATGCTGTTTACATGTCATTCAGTATAAATGACCATAAAATTAAATATTTAATAAATAGTAACTCTTCTTCATACAATTAAAGATTAGAGGAGAAAACATGTCGTATACTTCAAATATAATAAAGGGAAAAAACAAGACAATAATCTAAAGGAAATTTAGAAACTACTAAGGTCAGTATATTCGAGGTAAGACAATGGAAACTTAACAGACAAAATGAAATCGAAATGTTAACAGTACAAAAATGATAAGAGGCGAAAGATTTAAAGATGAAGTTTGGTCTAAATCATGTTCGTGCGTTTTTTATAAGGAATTATCATTAGAAACACGATGTTTACTATGTTTGTTTGTTTTGTGTTTTACGTCATTTTCAACACATGTAAGTTTATATATGACGGTCGATTTTTGGTGGAGGCAGACCACCCACTGTTCCAGGGTAGAACCAGTACTGTACACCTCCCGCCAACCGTAACAATCGACACTTCCTCACTTACATGTTGAGCTCCCAGTGGGATTCGAACCCGCAGCTGTGAGAGTTTACTATTTAAATAATGTATGTGATGTGAAAGTGTGTTTTTAAACATAAAAATCGAAAAGCTGAAGTCTTGAACAAAATTTAAGCAGACACTCTTTTAGATCATCAAAATCGTGTGCTTTTAAATAAAAATAATTTATAAGTATTGGGTTGCACTTGATATCATGTATGAATACTGTGAATTATGGCGTGTGGCTGTTAAAAATTACAAAACAAAGGTTCTTGTTTTTTCTCAAGGTAAAATTAGAAATAAACCTGTATTTTTATTACAATAATACAATTAGAAATAACCCTGTACTTTATTACAATAATAACCTCCTGGAAGTTGTTGATGCTTTAAGTTATTTGGGAATTAGGTTTAATTATAATGGTAACTTTAGACCAAAAACATCTTATTGATCAAGAAAATCTATGTTTTCTGCTGTGTCGAAAATACGACAACTAACAGCCTACTCAAATGTCAAATGCCAAATTGTCCGAACAAATCAGTTTATTCCGTAGTAGTTTCGTATATGTTTTGAAATATCTTAAGATTGTATGGTTTAAAATTGTTTGTCTTGTTTGTCTTGTCGAACCCTGAACTGAAAGCTACTTACTGGTGCTTATTACAACAGTTATGTAGATGTTTGAGTAGTATTCTATTGAAAAAAAAAGCTTTTATGATATTGATATTGACATAATGGCGGGGATTTCTTTATTTACACTGTCCCGTTTTATTGGGTTGACTGTAGTGAAGGTGTGAGGTTTGATGCACCCTAGAACTTGGTTTAAACCCCCCAGCGGCCTTTTTGATACTGACCATTCCAAGGCGGTAGTCCTATTGTCAACCCTTTTGTGTTTATGTGATGTCTTATTTGGCCTTTTATTCATCTTTAAATTTGTTTTTTGTTTGTGGTTGACTGTCGTCCTTGAATGCTGCTGTTCCTTTCGATTTCTTTTAGCTCTGCTTGCCAGAGCTTATGGGATGGCTAGTTGTCCGTCGTCCGTCGTCCGTCCGTCGTCCGTCGTCTGTTAACTTTTGTCTCGTTAAGACGATAGGGCCTTCGTTTCTCATCTGATCTTTATCAAACTTTAACAGATTGTTAATATCAATGAAAGCTCGGAAAAATCGAAAATCAGCAAGATCGGACTAGTAACGGCAGAGTTATGGCCCTTGATTTAGTTAAAAATTCTATATTTTGTCTCGTTAAGACATAGGGCCTTCATTTTTTATTCGATCTTTACCAAACTTTACTTGATTGTTAATGTCAATGAAAGCTCAAACAAGGTCGAAAACCAGCCAGATCAAACTAGTAACAGCGCAGTTATGGCCCTTTATTTCGCTAAAAATGCTATATTTTGCCTCGTTAATACGATAGGGCCTTCATTTTTCACCTGATATTTACCAAACGTTACCAGACTTTCTTTTTTTATTATTATTATATTTTTTCTTTTAATTCTTTTTGATTATTTTTTGTTTTTAATTTTTTTCTTATTTTTATTTTTTTTGTTTTCTTTGTTTTTTGATTGTTTTGTTTATATATATATTTCTTTTTTTTATTTTCTATTTTTTCTTGTTTTTTAACCAGCCAGATCGCACAAGTAAACAGCGGAGTTGTGGCCCTAGATTTATTTAAAAATGCTATATTTTGCCTTGTTAAAGGGAATGTAGCGCCACAACCAAACAAGCTCTGTTATTGCGAGTTCTGAAAAACTTGGAAAAAGGTGAAAGAATTATCAAAATCGGAT
>JAWPHD010025861.1:0-15005 GCA_037043455.1 Cyrtodaria siliqua
TGTGTAAGAACGGAATATATATTTATAAGAACGGAATATATATGTGTAAGAACTGAATATATATGTGTAAGAAGTGAATATATATGTGTAAGAACTGAATATATATGTGTAAGAACGGAATATATGTGTGTAAGAATGGAATATATATGTGTAAGAACGGAATAAATATGTGTAAGAAAGGAATATATATGTGTAAGAACGGAATATATTTGTGTAAGAACTGAATATATATGTGTAAGAACTGAATATATATGTGTAAGAACTGAATATATATGCGTTAGAACTGAATATATATGCGTAAGAACGGAATATATATGTGTAAGAACTGAATATATATGTGTAAGAAGTGATTATATATGTGTAAGAACGGAATATATATGTGTAAGAATGGAATATATATGTGTAAGAACGGAATATATATGTGTAAGAACGGAATATATATGTGTAAGAACTGAATATATACGTGTAAGATCGAATATATATGTGTAAGAACGGAATATATACGTGTAAGAATGGAATATATACGTGTAAGAAAGGAATATATATGTGTAAAAACGGAATATATATGTGTAAGAACATAATATATACCTGTAAGAACGGAATATATATGTGTAAGAACAGAATATATATGTGTAAGAACGGAATATATATGTGTAAGAACAGAATATATTTGTTTAAGAACTGAATATATATGTGTAAGAACTGAATATATATGTGTAAGAACTGACTATATATGCGTAAAAACTGAATATATATGCGTAAGAACTGAATATATATGCGTAAGAACTAAATATATATGCGTAAGAACGGAATATATGTGTAAGAACGGAATATATATGTGTAAGAACTGAATATATATGTGTAAGAACGGAATATATGTGTAAGAATATATATGCGTAATAACGGAATATATATGTGTAAGAACGGAATATATATGCGTAAGAACTGAATATATATGTATAAGAACTGAATATATATGTGTAAAAACAGAATATATATGTGTAAGAACGGAATATATATGTGTAAGAACTGAATATATATGTGTAAGAACTGCATATATATGCGTAAAAACTGAATATATATGCGTAAAACTGAATATATATGCGAAAGAACGGAATATATATGCGTAAGAACGGAATATATGTGTTAGAACGGAATATGTATCCGTAAAAAACTGAATATATATGCGTAAGAAATGAATATATATGCGTAAGAACTGAATATATATGCGTAAGAACGGAATATATATGCGTAAGAACTGAATATATATGCGTAAAACTGAATATATATGCGAAAGAACGGAGTATATATTTGTAAGAACGGAATATATATGTTTAAGAACGGAATATATATGTGTAAGAACGGAATATATATGTCTAAGAACGGAATATATATGTGTAAAAACTGAATATATATGTGTAAGAACTGAATATATATGTGTAAGAACTGAATATATATCCGTAAGAACGGAATATATATGTGTAAGAACGGAATATATATGTGTAAGAACCGAAGATATATGTGCAAAAACGGAATATATATGTGTAGAACGGAATATATATGTTTAAGTACGAAATATATATGTGTAAGAACTGAATATATATGTGTAAGAACTGAATATATATGTGTAAGATCTGAATATATATGCGTAAGAACTGAATATATATCCGTAATAAATGAATATATATGCGTAAGAACTGAATATATATGCGTAAGAACTGAATATATATGTGTAAAAACAGAATATATATGTGTAAGAACGGAATATATATGTGTATGAACTGAATATATATGTGTAAGAACTGCATATATATGCGTAAAAACTGAATATATATGCGTAAGAACTGAATATTTATTCGTAAGAACTGAATATATATGCGTAAAACTGAATATATATGCGAAAGAACGGAATATATATGCGTAAGAACAGAATATATGTGTTAGAACGGAATATATATGTGTAAGAACGGAATATATACGTGTAAGATCGGAATATATATGTGTAAGAACAGAATATATATGTGTAAGAACGGAATATATATGTGTAAAAACGGAATATATGTGTAAGAACTGAATATATATGTGTAAGAACTGAATATATATGTGTACAGAACTGAATATATATGCGTAAGAACTGAATATGTACGTGTAAGAACGGAATATATATGTGTAAGAACTGAATATATATGCGTAAGAACTGAATATATATGCGTAAAACTGAATATATATGCATAAGAACTGAACATATATGCGTAAGAACTGAATATATATGCGTAACAGCTGAATATATATGTGTAAGAACTGAATATATATGTATAAGAACTGAATATATATGCGTAAAACTGAATACATATGCGTAAGAACTGAATATATATGCGTAAGAACTGAATATATATGCGTAAAACTGAATATATATGCGAAAGAACGGAATATATATGAGTAAGAAGTGAATATATAGGTGCAAGAAGTGAATATATATGTGTAAGAAGTGAATATATATGTGTAAGAACGGAATATACATGTGTAAGAACGGAATATATATGTTTAAGAACGGAATATATATGTGTAAGAACGGAATATATATGTGTAAGAACGGATTATATATGTGTAAAAACTGAATATATATGTGTAAGAACTGAATATATATGTGTAAGAACTGAATATATATCCGTAAGAACGGAATATATATGTATAAGAACGGAATATATATGTGTAAGAACCGAATATATATGTGTAAAAACGGAATATATATGTGTAAGAACGGAATATATATGTTTAAGAACGAAATATATATGTTTAAGAACTGAATATATATGTGTAAGAACTGAATATATATGAGTAAGAACTGAATATATATACGTAAGAACTGAATATATATCTGTAAGAACTGAATATATATGCGTAAGAACTGAATATATATGCGTAAGAACTGAATATATATGCGTAAGAACGGAATATATATGCGTAAGAACTGAATATATATGCGTTAAACTGAATATATATGCGAAAGAACGGAATATATATGTGTAAGAAGTGAATATATATGTGTAATAAGTGAATATATATGTGTAAGAACTGAATATATATGTGTAAGAACGGAATATATATGTGTAAGAACGGAATATATATGTTTAGGAACGGAATATATATGTGTAAGAACGGAATATATATGTGTAAAAACTGAATATATATGTGTAAGAACTGAATATATATGTGTAAGAACTGAATATATATCCGTAAGAACGGAATATATATGTGTAAGAAGGGAATATATATGTATAAGAACCGAAGATATATGTGCAAAAACGGAATATATATGTGTAAGAACGGAATATATATGTTTAAGAACAAAATATATATGTGTAAGAACTGAATATATATGTGTAAGAACTGAATATATATGTGTAAGATCTGAATATATATGCGTAAGAACTGAATATATATCCGTAAGAACTGAATATATATGCGTAAGAACTGAATATATATGCGTAAGAACTGAATATATATGCGTAAGAACGAAATATATATGCGTAAGAACTCAATATATATGCGTAAGAACGGAATATATGTGTAAGAACGGAATATATATGTGTAAGAACTGAATATATATGTGTAAGAACGGAATATATGTGTAAGAATATATTTGCGTAAGAACGGAATATATATGTGTAAGAAGGGAATATATATGTGTAAGAACGGAATATGTACGTGTAAGAACGGAATATATATGTGTAAGAACGGAATATATATGTATAAGAACGGAATATATATGTGTAAGAACTGAATATGTATGTGTAAGAAGTGAATATATATGTGTAAGAACTGAATATATATGTGTAAGAACGGAATATATATGTGTAAGAACGGAATAAATATGTGTAAGAACGGAATATATATGTGTAGGAACGGAATATATTTCTTTAAGAACTGAATATATATGTGTAAGAACTGACTATATATGCGTAAAAACTGAATATATATCTGTAAAACCGGAATATATATGTGTAAGAACATAATATATACGTGTAAGAACGGAATAAATACGTGTAAGAACGGAATATATATGTGTAAGAACGGAATATTTATGCGTTAGAACGAAATATATATGTGTAAGAACGGAATATATATGTGTAAGAACGGAATATATATGTGTAAGAACTGAATATATATGCGTAAAACTGAATATAATTGCGTACGAACTGAACATATATGCGTAAGAACGGAATATATATGCGTAACAACTGAATATATATGTGTAACAACTGAATATATATGTATAAGAACTGAATATATATGCGTAAAACTGAATACATATGCGTAAGAACTGAATATATATGCGTAAGAACTGAATATATATGCCTAAAACTGAATATATATGCGAAAGAACGGAATATATATGTGTAAGAACTATATATATGTGTAAGAAGTGAATATATATGTGTAAGAACTGAAAATATATGTGTAAGAACGGAATATATATGTGTAAGAACGGAATATATATGTTTAAGAACGGAATATATATGTGTATGAACGGAATATATATGTGTAAGAACGGAATATATATGTGTAAAAATTGAATATATATGTGTAAGAACTGAATATATATGTGTAAGAACTGAATATATATCCGTAAGAACGGAATATATATGTGTAAAAACGGAATATATATTTGTAAAAACCGAATATATATGTGTAAGAACTGAATATATATGTGTAAGAACTGAATATATATCCGAAAGAACGGAATATATGTGTAAGAATATATATGCGTAAGAACGGAATATATATGTGTAAGAACGGAGTATATATGCGTAAGAACTGAATATATATGTATAAGAACTGAATATATATGTGTAAAAACAGAATATATATGTGTAAGAACGGAATATATATGTGTAAGAACTGAATATATATGTGTAAGAACTGCACATATATGCGTAAAAACTGAATATATATGCGTAAGAACTGAATATTTATTCGTAAGAACTGAATATATATTTGTAAAACTGAATATATATGCGAAAGAAAGGAATATATATGCGTAAGTACGGAATATATGTGTTAGAACGGAATATATATGTGTAAAAACTGAATATATATGTGTAAGAACTGAATATATATGTGTAAGAACTGAATATATATCCGTAAGAACGGAATATATATGTGTAAGAACGGAATATATATGTATAAAAACGGAATATATATGTGTAAGAACGGAATATATATGTGTAAGTACGGAATATATATGTGTAAGAAATGAATATATATGCGTAAGAACTGAATATATATGCGTAAGAACTGAATATATAGGCGTAAGAAATGAATATATATGTGTAAGAACTGAATATATATGTGTAAGAACGGAATATATATGTGTAAGTACGGAATACATATGTGTAAGAAATGAATATATATGCGTAAGAACTGAATATATATGCGTAAGAACTGAATATATATGCGTAAGAAATGAATATATAAGTGTAAGAACTGAATATATATAGGTAAGAACGGAATATATATATGTAAGAACGGATTATATATGTGTAAGAACGGAATATGTACGTGTAAGAACGGAATATATATGTGTAAGAACGGAATATATATTTATAAGAACGGAATATATATGTGTAAGAACTGAATATATATGTGTAAGAAGTGAATATATATGTGTAAGAACTGAATATATATGTGTAAGAACGGAATATATGTGTGTAAGAATGGAATATATATTTGTAAGAACGGAATAAATATGTGTAAGAAAGGAATATATATGTGTAAGATCGGAATATATTTGTGTAAGAACTGAATATATATGCGTTAGAACTGAATATATATGCGTAAGAACGGAATATATATGTGTAAGAACTGAATATATATGTGTAAGAAGTGATTATATATGTGTAAGAACGGAATATATATGTGTAAGAATGGAATATATATGTGTAAGAACGGAATATATATGTGTAAGAACGGAATATATATGTGTAAGAACTGAATATATACGTGTAAGATCGGAATATATATGTGTAAGAACGGAATATATACGTGTAAGAATGGAATATATACGTGTAAGAAAGGAATATATATGTGTAAAAACGGAATATATATGTGTAAGAACATAATATATACCTGTAAGAACGGAATATATATGTGTAAGAACAGAATATATATGTGTAAGAACGGAATATATATGTGTAAGAACAGAATATATTTGTTTAAGAACTGAATATATATGTGTAAGAACTGAATATATATGTGTAAGAACTGACTATATATGCGTAAAAACTGACTATATATGCGTAAGAACTGAATATATATGCGTAAGAACGGAATATATATGCGTAAGAACTAAATATATATGCGTAAGAACGGAATATATGTGTAAGAACGGAATATATATGTGTAAGAACTGAATATATATGTGTAAGAACGGAATATATGTGTAAGAATATATATGCGTAATAACGGAATATATATGTGTAAGAACGGAATATATATGCGTAAGAACTGAATATATATGTATAAGAACTGAATATATATGTGTAAAAACAGAATATATATGTGTGTAAGAACGGAATATATATGTGTAAGAACTGAATATATATGTGTAAGAACTGCATATATATGCGTAAAAACTGAATATATATGCGTAAAACTGAATATATATGCGAAAGAACGGAATATATATGCGTAAGAACGGAATATATGTGTTAGAACGGAATATGTATCCGTAAAAACTGAATATATATACGTAAGAAATGAATATATATGCGTAAGAACTGAATATATATGCGTAAGAACGGAATATATATGCGTAAGAACTGAATATATATGCGTAAAACTGAATATATATGCGAAAGAACGGAGTATATATTTGTAAGAACGGAATATATATGTTTAAGAACGGAATATATATGTGTAAGAACGGAATATATATGTCTAAGAACGGAATATATATGTGTAAAACTGAATATATATGTGTAAGAACTGAATATATATGTGTAAGAACTGAATATATATCCGTAAGAACGGAATATATATGTGTAAGAACGGAATATATATGTGTAAGAACCGAAGATATATGTGCAAAAACGGAATATATATGTGTAGAACGGAATATATATGTTTAAGTACGAAATATATATGTGTAAGAACTGAATATATATGTGTAAGAACTGAATATATATGTGTAAGATCTGAATATATATGCGTAAGAACTGAATATATATCCGTAATAAATGAATATATATGCGTAAGAACTGAATATATATGCGTAAGAACTGAATATATATGTGTAAAAACAGAATATATATGTGTAAGAACGGAATATATATGTGTAAGAACTGAATATATATGTGTAAGAACTGCATATATATGCGTAAAAACTGAATATATATGCGTAAGAACTGAATATTTATTCGTAAGAACTGAATATATATGCGTAAAACTGAATATATATGCGAAAGAACGGAATATATATGCGTAAGAACAGAATATATGTGTTAGAACGGAATATATATGTGTAAGAACGGAATATATACGTGTAAGATCGGAATATATATGTGTAAGAACAGAATATATATGTGTAAGAACGGAATATATATGTGTAAAAACGGAATATATGTGTAAGAACTGAATATATATGTGTAAGAACTGAATATATATGTGTAAGAACTGAATATATATGCGTAAGAACTGAATATGTACGTGTAAGAACGGAATATATATGTGTAAGAACTGAATGTATATGTGTAAGAACTGAATATATATGCGTAAAACTGAATATATATGCATAAGAACTGAACATATATGCGTAAGAACTGAATATATATGCGTAACAGCTGAATATATATGTGTAAGAACTGAATATATATGTATAAGAACTGAATATATATGCGTAAAACTGAATACATATGCGTAAGAACTGAATATATATGCGTAAGAACTGAATATATATGCGTAAAACTGAATATATATGCGAAAGAACGGAATATATATGAGTAAGAAGTGAATATATAGGTGCAAGAAGTGAATATATATGTGTAAGAAGTGAATATATATGTGTAAGAACGGAATATACATGTGTAAGAACGGAATATATATGTTTAAGAACGAATATATATGTGTAAGAACGGAATATATATGTGTAAGAACGGAATATATATGTGTAAAAACTGAATATATATGTGTAAGAACTGAATATATATGTGTAAGAACTGATATATATCCGTAAGAACGGAATATATATGTATAAGAACGGAATATATATGTGTAAGAACCGAATATATATGTGTAAAAACGGAATATATATGTGTAAGAACGGAATATATATGTTTAAGAACGAAATATATATGTTTAAGAACTGAATATATATGTGTAAGAACTGAATATATATGAGTAAGAACTGAATATATATACGTAAGAACTGAATATATATCCGTAAGAACTGAATATATATGCGTAAGAACTGAATATATATGCGTAAGAACTGAATATATATGCGTAAGAACGGAATATATATGCGTAAGAACTGAATATATATGCGTTAAACTGAATATATATGCGAAAGAACGGAATATATATGTGTAAGAAGTGAATATATATGTGTAATAAGTGAATATATATGTGTAAGAACGGAATATATATGTGTAAGAACGTAATATATATGTTTAAGAACGGAATATATATGTGTAAGAACGGAATATATATGTGTAAGAACGGAATATATATGTGTAAAAACTGAATATATATGTGTAAGAACTGAATATATATGTGAAAGAACTGAATATATATCCGTAAGAACGGAATATATATGTGTAAGAACGGAATATATATGTGTAAGAACGGAATATATATGCATAAGAACTGAATATATATGTATAAGAACTGAATATATATGTGTAAAAACAGAATATATATGTGTAAGAACGGAATATATATGAGTAAAAACAGAATATATATGTGTAAGAACGGAATATATATGTGTAAGAACTGAATATATATGTGTAAGAACTGCATATATATGAGTAAAAACTGAATATATATGCGTCAGAACTGAATATTTATGCGTAAGAACTGAATATATATGCGTAAAACTGAATATATATGCGAAAGAACGGAATATATATTTGTAAGAACTGAATATATACGTGTAAGATCGAAATATATATGTGTAAGAACACAATATATATATGTGTAAGAACGGAATATATATGTGTAAAAACGGAATATATGTGTAAGAACTGAATATATATGTGTAAGAACTGAATATATATGTGTAAGAACTGAATATATATGTGTAAGAACTGAATATATATGCGTAAGAACTGAATATGTACGTGTAAGAACGGAATATATATGTGTAAGAACGGAATATGTACGTGAAAGAACGGAATATATATGCGTAAGAACTGAATATATATCTGTAAGAACTGAATATATATCTGTAAGAACTGAATATATATGCGTAAGAACGGAATATATATGTGTAAGAACGGAATATATATGTGTAAGAACGGAATATGTACGTGTAAGAACGGAATATGTACGTGTAAGAACGGAATATATATGTGTAAGAACGGAATATTTATGCGTTAGAACGGAATATATGTGTAAGAACGGAATATATATGTGTAAGAACGGAATATATATGTGTAAGAACGGAATATATATGTGTAAGAACTGAATATATATGTGCGTAAAACTGAATATATATGCGTAAGAACTGAACATATATGGGTAAGAACTGAATATATATGCGTAACAACTGAATATATATGTGTAAGAACTGAATATATATGTGTAAGAACTGAATATATATGCGTAAAACTGAATACATATGCGTAAGAACTGAATATATATGCGTAAGAACTGAATATATATGCTTTAAACTGAATATATATGCGAAAGAACAGAATATATATTTGTACGAACTGAATATATATCTGTAGGAAGTGAATATATATGTGTAAGAAGTGAATATATATGTGTAAGAACGGAATATATATGTGTAAGAACGGAATATATATGTTTAAGAACGGAATATATATGTGTAAGAACGGAATATATATGTGTAAGAACGAAATATATATGTGTAAAAACTGAATATATATGTGTAAGAACTGAATATATATGTGTAAGAACTGAATATATATCCGTAAGAACGGAATATATATCCGTAAGAATGGAATATATATGTGTAAGAACCGAATATATATGTGTAAAAACGGAATATATATGTGTAAGAACGGAATATATATGTTTAAGAACGAAATATATATGTGTAAGAACTGAATATATATGTGTAAGAACTGAATATATATGTGTAAGAACTGAATATATATGCGTAAGAACTGAATATATATCCGTAAGAACTGAATATATATCCGTAAGAACTGAAAATATATGCGTAAGAACTGAATATATATGCGTAAGAATGGAGTATATATGTGTAAGAACTAAATATATATGCGTAAGAACGGAATATATGTGTAAGAACGGAATATATATGTGTAAGAACTGAATATATATGTGTAAGAACGGAATATATGTGTAAGAATATATATGCGTAAGAACGGAATGTATATGTGTAAGAACGGAATATATATGCGTAAGAACTGAATATATATGTGTAAGAACTGAATATATATGTGTAAAAACAGAATATAAATGTGTAAGAACGGAATATATATGTGTAAGAACTGAATATATATGTGTAAGAACTGCACATATATGCGTAAAAACTGAATATATATGCGTAAGTACTGAATATTTATTCGTAAGAACTAAATATATATGCGTAAAACTGAATATATATGCGAAGGAACGGAATATATATGCGTAAGAACGGAATATATGTGTTAGAACGGAATATATTTGTGTAAGAACGGAATATATATGTGTAAGAACGGAATATATACGTGTAAGATCGGAATATATATGTGTGAGAACAGAATATATATGTGTAAGAACGGAATATATATGTGTAAAAACGGGATATATGTGTAAGAACTGAATATATATGTGTAAGAACTGAACATATATGTGTAAGAACTGAATATATATGCGTAAGAACTGAATATGTACGTGTAAGAATGGAATATATATGTGTAAGAACGGAATATGTACGTGTAAGAACGGAATATATATGTGTAAGAACTGAACATATATGTGTAAGAACGGAATATATATGTGTAAGAACGGAATATATATGTGTAAGAACGGAATATGTACGTGTAAGAACGGAATATGTTCGTGTAAGAACGGAATATATATGTATAAGAACGGGAAATATATAAAACATATATATTCCGTTCTTACACGTACATATTCCGTTCTTACACATATATATTCCGTTCTTACACATATATATTCCGTTCTTACTCATATATATTCCGTTCTTACGCATATATATTCAGTTCTTACGCATATATATTCATTTCTTACACATATATATTCAGTTCTTACGCATATATGTTCAGTTCTTACGCATATATGTTCCGTTCTTACACGTACATATTCCGTTCTTACACATATATATTCCGTTCTTACTCATATATATTACGTTCTTACGCATATATATTCAGTTCTTACGCATATATATTCATTTCTTACACATATATATTCAGTTCTTACGCATATATGTTCAGTTCTTACGCATATATGTTCAGTTCTTACGCATATATATTCCGTTCTAATACATATATATTCCGTTCTTACACTTATATATTCCGTTCTTACACGTATATATTCCGTTTTTACACGTATATATTCCGTTCTTACACATATATATTCCGTTTTTTCACATATATATTCTGTTCTTACACATATTCATTCTCTTCTTACACATACATATTCCGTTCTTACACATATATATTCCGTTCTTACACATATATATTCCGTTCTTACGCATATATATTCAGTTCTTACGCATATATATTCCGTTCTTATACATATATATTCAGTTCTTACGCATATATATTCCGTTCTTACACGTACATATTCCGTTCTTACACATATATATTCCGTTCTTACACGTACACATTCCGTTCTTACACATATAGATTCCGTTCTTACACATATATATTCCGTTCTTACACGTACATATTCCGTTCTTACACATATATATTCCGTTCTTACACATATATATTCCATTCTTACTCATATATATTCCGTTCTTACGCATATATATTCAGTTCTTACGCATATATATTCATTTCTTACAAATATATATCCGTTCTTACACATATATATTCCGTTCTTAGACGTACATATTCCGTTCTAACACATATATATTCCGTTCTTACACATATATATTCCGTTCTTACTCATATATATTCCGTTCTTACGCATATATATTCATTTCTTACACATATATATTCAGTTCTTACGCATATATGTTCAGTTCTTACGCATATATGTTCAGTTCTTACGCATATATATTCCGTTCTAATGCATATATATTCCGTTCTTACACTTATATATTCCGTTCTTACACGTATATATTCCGTTTTTACACGTATATATTCCGTTCTTACACATATATATTCCGTTCTTTCACATATATATTCTGTTCTTACACATATTCATTCACTTCTTACACATACATATTCCGTTCTTACACATATATATTCCGTTCTTACACATATATATTCCGTTCTTACGAATATATTTTCCGTTCTTACGCATATATATTCAGTTCTTACGCATATATATTCAGTTCTTACGCATATATATATTCCGTTCTTATGCATATATATTCCGTTCTTACACGTATATATTCCGTTCTTACACATATATATTTCGTTCTTACACATATACATTCCGTTCTGACGCATATATTTTCATTTCTTACACATATATGTTCAGTTCTTACACATATATATTTCGTTTTTACACATATATATTCCGTTCTTACACATATATATTCCGTTTTTACAAATATATATTCCGTTCTTACACGTATATATTCCGTTCTTACTCATATATATTCCGTTCTTACACATATATATTCCGTTCTTACACATATATTCCGTTCTAACGCATATATTTTCCGTTCTTTCTCATATATATTCAGTTTTACGCATATATATTTAGTTCTTACGCATATATATTCAGTTCTTACACATATATATTCAGTTCTTACACATATATATTCAGTTCTTACGCATATATATTCCGTTCTTACACATATATATTCCGTTCTTACGCATATATATTCTTACACATATATTCCGTTCTTACACATATATATTCCGTTCTTACACATATATATTCCGTTCTTACGCATATATATTCAGTTCTTACGCATATATATTTAGTTCTTACGCAGAACTGAATATATAGGCGTAAGAAATGAATATATATGTGTAAGAACTGAATATATATGTGTAAGAACGGAATATATATGTGTAAGTACGGAATACATATGTGTAAGAAATGAATATATATGCGTAAGAACTGAATATATATGCGTAAGAACTGAATATATATGCGTAAGAAATGAATATATAAGTGTAAGAACTGAATATATATAGGTAAGAACGGAATATATATATGTAAGAACGGATTATATATGTGTAAGAACGGAATATGTACGTGTAAGAACGGAATATATATGTGTAAGAACGGAATATATATTTATAAGAACGGAATATATATGTGTAAGAACTGAATATATATGTGTAAGAAGTGAATATATATGTGTAAGAACTGAATATATATGTGTAAGAACGGAATATATGTGTGTAAGAATGGAATATATATTATATATGTTTAAGAACGGAATAAATATGTGTAAGAAAGGAATATATATGTGTAAGAACGGAATATATTTGTGTAAGAACTGAATATATATGCGTTAGAACTGAATATATATGCGTAAGAACGGAATATATATGTGTAAGAACTGAATATATATGTGTAAGAAGTGATTATATATGTGTAAGAACGGAATATATATGTGTAAGAATGGAATATATATGTGTAAGAACGGAATATATATGTGTAAGAACGGAATATATATGTGTAAGAACTGAATATATACGTGTAAGATCGGAATATATATGTGTAAGAACGGAATATATACGTGTAAGAATGGAATATATACGTGTAAGAAAGGAATATATATGTGTAAAAACGGAATATATATGTGTAAGAACATAATATATACCTGTAAGAACGGAATATATATGTGTAAGAACAGAATATATATGTGTAAGAACGGAATATATATGTGTAAGAACAGAATATATTTGTTTAAGAACTGAATATATATGTGTAAGAACTGAATATATATGTGTAAGAACTGACTATATATGCGTAAAAACTGAATATATATGCGTAAGAACTGAATATATATGCGTAAGAACGGAATATATATGCGTAAGAACTAAATATATATGCGTAAGAACGGAATATATGTGTAAGAACGGAATATATATGTGTAAGAACTGAATATATATGTGTAAGAACGGAATATATGTGTAAGAATATATATGCGTAATAACGGAATATATATGTGTAAGAACGGAATATATATGCGTAAGAACTGAATATATATGTATAAGAACTGAATATATATGTGTAAAAACAGAATATATATGTGTAAGAACGGAATATATATGTGTAAGAACTGAATATATATGTGTAAGAACTGCATATATATGCGTAAAAACTGAATATATATGCGTAAAACTGAATATATATGCGAAAGAACGGAATATATATGCGTAAGAACGGAATATATGTGTTAGAACGGAATATGTATCCGTAAAAACTGAATATATATACGTAAGAAATGAATATATATGCGTAAGAACTGAATATATATGCGTAAGAACGGAATATATATGCGTAAGAACTGAATATATATGCGTAAAACTGAATATATATGCGAAAGAACGGAGTATATATTTGTAAGAACGGAATATATATGTTTAAGAACGGAATATATATGTGTAAGAACGGAATATATATGTCTAAGAACGGAATATATATGTGTAAAA
>JAWPHD010025862.1:0-14999 GCA_037043455.1 Cyrtodaria siliqua
GAGGTAATCTTGTCACTCTCTGTCTTACATTCAAACTAGCGACTGGCCAGTCAGCCTGTCTTGGGCATTATCAACAGTGCTTCTTATTCTAACTCCACTTATACAGACCTCTGTTGAATTTGATTTTAAAGTCATTCTGTTGTATGAGATTTTAGAGCTAGTCTGCTGTATGAGTTATGATGAGTCACATGACTAGCTGTTAATTTAACTGTCAATAAGGTTAGCTCCCAGTGGTGTAATAGGCTGCGCCTTGTGGAGTGCTGCTGTATGAAGTCTGCGGTTCATTTTCTCATGATAAACCATGCATGCGATGTTGTTCGTAAACAACAATGGCATACATTGTTTTGATTGGTTTCGGATGGCGGGAAAAAATAGGCTCTTATTTTAATTGAATATACAGCATGTAAACTGCTTATTTTTGGCTAGGAATATGAAATTATATATGAAAGATGGTGACATTTTAAAAACATATTTAAGAAAGTAATGGATTACATTTTTTCAACAATTATTAAGTATTTAAGCTAAACTGACAGTCGAGACCTTATGAAAGCTCATCAGCTTCTTGCAATATTTCGTAATTATCATGTTCGGTCCGTTTCCAAAGGTCAACTCTCATACTCTTTTTCTTAGGTCCATCTCTTTAATATTATGTGTTATCGATCATTCTGATTTCTGATTAACACAGAAATTCAACAAGGTCTTTATCATGCATGGATTATGGCTCTTCTTGTAGATGGACTGACGGCCTTACAGCCCCTCCGAAAGATGGCATACTTCCTTAATAGTACCTTGCCCGAATAAGTTACTGAGGGAATTTGATTAAAAACACGAGAAGTGACCCTAACGGGAATCAAACTCTTGACCTATGGATCGAGAGACAAGTATGCTAACCACTTGGCTAGTGCATCTCCATAAGGTTGAACATGTAATGAAATGAAATGTTAATTTATATCCTGTTTTCAAATGTATGGTCACTTTCCCTAAAACAGCTGACATATTCAAATACATGCAACCCAAATTATTGACAAAATAAATAGGTAGCTGTTTGATATGTTTAATTATTACTATTAATAGCCCTCCAATGTTCTTTAACATGCTCGGAGGACAGATCTGATACATGGGTCAGCCAAGTTTACACCCCCTAAATTGACAAGGCTGAAAATATAAAGTGACTTACCCGGGTTCCATTGAAGAAATTGTATAACAAATTTAAATCTTGAATAATGACTTACAATTTATATATGCCTTCATGATTGTATTATTAAAGATTATATGGGTGTCCAGGTGAAGTTTTAAACATGAAATTGATGTTTCCATTGCAGGGAGCTATAGCAATTGCAGGAGCATGTGTTCGCTGGCTCAGGGATAACCTCGGGATCATCAAAACATCGGAGGAAATAGGTAACCACGATTTATTGTTTCAGAAATGTGTATTTAAAAAATAAGTATAAAAAGTCCTTCTTTCTGACACTGTTTTCCTTGCATTTTATTTGATTATTATTGTGCCAGGTATAGCTAAATAAGATAAAGAAGGTATCTGATGTTTTTTTCACTGATAAAGAATTATAAAGACCTTGTCATATTGTAATAATATTTGGAATTGAATGTTGTTAAATTGCTAATCAACACAGTATAGGTTTAACATGCATGGAGGGGCTTGACCAAGAATGCATTGACCAAATGCAGTGCCAGGCCAGCCAATATTGTTTGGGATTATATATTTTTGTGTAAAAAATGTTTTAAACATGTTGCTTTCATAATCTCATACTATGTTCCTTCATAACAGAGACCCTGGCAGCAAAGGTAGACAGTACACATGGGTGTTACTTTGTACCAGCATTCTCGGGCCTGTTCTGTCCGTATTGGCGAAATGATGCAAGAGGGTGAGTTGATTGTTTTTGTTTTACTTGAAACTTTAGATGTTGTTTTTTTTAGCTCTAATGGCCAAAGGACAGCAGAGCTTATGGGATGCCGAGTTGTCCGTCGTCCATTCGTCGACCATCGACCGTCCGTTGTTAACTTTTGTCTCGTTAAGACGATAGGGTCCCTCATTTTTCATCCGATCTTTACCAAACTTTACCAGATTGTTAATATCAATGAAAGCTCGGACAAGTTTGGAAACCAGCCAGATCGGACCAGTAACAGCGGAGTTATGGCCCTTGATTTAGTTAAAAATGCTATATTTTGCCTCGTTAAGACGATAGAGCCTTCATTTTCCATCCGATCTTTACTAAATTTTACCAGATTGTTAGTATCAATGAAAGCTCGGATGAGTTCGAAAACCAGCCAGATTGAACCTGTAACAGCAGAGTTATGGCCCTTGATTTAGTTAAAAATGCTATATTTTGCTTCATTAAAACGATAGGGCCTTCATTATTCATCCAATCTTTACTAAACTTTACCAGATTGTTAATATCAATGAAAGCACGGACAAGTTCGAAAACCGGCCAGATCGGACTGCTAACAGCGGAGTTATGGCCTTTGATTTAGTTAAAAATGCTATATTTTGCCTCATTAAGATGATAGGGCCTTCATTTTTCATCGATCTTTACCAAACTCTACCAGATTGTTAATATCAATGAAAGCTCAGAAAAGTTTGAAAACCAGCCATATCGAACCAATAACAGCGGAGTTATGGCCTTTGATTTAGTTAAAAATGCTATATTTTGCCTCATTAAGATGATAGACTTCATTTTTCATCCGATATTTACCAAACTTTAAAGGTGAAATATAGCGTGTCTTTTGAGCATATATTCTGAAATATATGTATATAATATACAATCTGTTCAAATAGTACACTTATTGGTTGCCCGTTTTATCACAGTAGCCAGTTATACCTTTTTGAAGACAGGTAAGTGTGTCACGAGACCTGTGACGTCATTGGTACTAAGCGATTAGCGGCTCCGCATTAAGTCTGCATTGTCTATGTAGGATTATGTTTTATGGTACGTGTTAAAAATGCCGTGTGCTGTTGCTGGGTGCAAACGTGTGCATACAAAAGGACAATATAATAATATCAGTTTCTTTCGTGTTCTAAATCGGGTTAATCATTAAGATTCGAAGTGTGGGTAGACAGACCGCTGCCGACGAAAATCGCCCTATCTCGTCAAAAAAGTGGGAACCTTCGAAAGACTTGCGAGTTTGTAGTAACATTTTGAGTTAGATTTTTGGGAAGTCCATCCGTTGGTTTCTTTTTCGTTGAATTTGGAGAACAGACGACCATGCCGATTAAAAAAACAGCGGTACCAACAATATTACAAAAATGAGAAGTGCATAACCCCGCCGTCTCCGAGCAAGTTTTATTCAACCGGCGTTGAGGAGTAAATTAATAAATGAGACAACGAAAGTGTTTGTTCAGTTATCTCTTAGCACTTCATCGGGTATACGTACGCTAAATTGAGGAAAGGTATAGTCTTAGATCTTTATATACAACGTGATTGTTTAGCTGTTGAATTAGAAGCATGCGTCTTTACGTGAATCAGTCAAGAGCTGACAGCGCTAATATAATGTAGCCGTCTTTTCAAAAGATTGCTTAAAAAGGTTCAGCATATAAATTTAAATGAATCCGGTGAAAGAAACACTGTGTCTTTGTTTCAATATATATTTTGTTGGTTTTTTTATTTTTTTAACTATATACCCTCTTCTGCCAATAGTGTTATAGATCTATATCTATTTATATATTGCCATCCGTCTACATATATCGGTCTCTGGATTTAAAAAAATATGACAAAATACAAGGCAGAAAATTGATAATGTTACTAGCTATAATATTAGTTCAGTAATGTTTTATGGCAGAACAAAAACGGCTCTTAGCTCATGCAATAAGTGCCTTACAAGATATACTTTTAATATTATGGTAAATTTGATCTGTTGGGTCTGTTGTTTCGATCTCTACATGTACATAATACATAATATCGTGCTCATAATACATTTGGCTATATTATTTAGATCATAGTATGTTTATCTCTTTGTGCGCGATAAACTAGCATATATCTGTCTTGTGCAGTACGCGGCTCGCCGCGGCGGTATTACACCGCTCACGGAATTGCAATAAACAGGAAATGTGTCATAAAACTATGTTTCCGTAAATGGTGCGTGCTTTTGTCATATACCGACGTATGTACCCTAATTACGCTGTACTTCAATAGGGCACCGCAAATTTTGATTAGTCGGTGTGGTAAATTGTTAGTTGGGGGCACGTGGAGAGCGTGTCATACTGCAAATCCAAATCTAATACGTGCCACTCCTCGAGTGTTTTGGTTCTTTTTATTTTATTTATTTTTTTATCAATTATGTGAAAAATAAACACGTATTAAATATATTTTTTCAGTGTCTACTTTTCGGAAAAAGTAAAGTCCTATTATCTGACGCTCGTATTAATGTACAAGTATTAGACCATGTCCATGCATTCGGAATATACTGCATTTCGCGCTTAGTTTACACTACTCAACTTTTATAATCAGTCACCCAGGTTTTTTGAAAATAACACGAATACTAAAAACTGGAAATTACCGAAACACATACCAATATTTTATTAAGTTTATCAGCAATGTAATCTGAAAAAAATGATTTCAGATTAATGTTAATGAACTTAATAAAATAGTAGTATGTGTTTCGGTGATTTCCAGCTTTTAGTATTTGTGTTATTTTCAAAAAACCGAGTCGTGTATACGTACCAAGATATGCGATGTTGCCGGTGACTTTTTCATACACACTATACTGTATTTGCGTGCTTTCCCTATGTACTAATCTTTTTTTTTGTTCCCAGTGATGTCACTTCCGGTTATATGATGAAGAGTTTTTCCCCTTAGATTTTTTTCGATTTTTTGGCAATGCCTGTTCGCCTTTTCGATTTTAATCTTTAATTAAAAACATATTTTCACTAAACATACATCAACAGCATAGTAAACATCGTATTTATAATGATATTTAATAATTAAAAACATATATCAACAGCGGATTTGTTGATTTAGGACATTGTTCATCTTTAAGAGATTGTTAATATCAATGAAAGCTCGGAAAGTTTTAAAACCAGCTATATTGAACCAAGAGTTATGTGCCCTTGAATTATTGAAATATGCCATTTTCAGCCTTGTGAACACTCTAGTGCCTTCATTTTGTATTCAATCTTTCCCAAACTTGACCAGATTGTTGATATCAATAAAAGCTCTAACGAATTTGAGAACCAGCCGAATCGAACCAGTAACATTGGAGTTATGGCCCTTTTTCAATATTTGGTAATGTACACTGGAAACCCAAGGGGTTGTGAGTTCAAATCTCACTGGAGGCATTTTATTTATTATTTTTTTTCGTAGGAAACGGTTCATGGGTTAATTTTTTTTAAATATATATATTTTTTAATTTTTAGCTCTACTGATCAGAGATCAGCAGAGCTTATGCCGTGGTGCGGTGTCCTTCTGTCTGTCCGTCCGTAAACTTTTTTTTGTAGCGACTACTCCTCTGAAACTACAGAATGGATTTTCATGAAACTTTACAGAAATGTTGCCCATGAAGTCTAGCTGATCCTAGCAAAAATTCATGATGATGTGAAATCCAAGATGGCCGCCAAATGTAAAAATAGATTTTTAAAAAACAAGTTTGTAGCACCTACTTCTTGAAAACTCTAAGTGATATTGATATGGGACTTTTTCTGAAATGATCAGCATGACATGATGTTGGTCCTTGTCGAAAATCGTTTTGATTCGACGTTAAACATGGCTGCCAGCGACCATCTTTGTTTACATAGAGTTATTTAGTAAAAACTTGTAGCGACTACTTCTCTGAAACTACTCGACGGATTTCCATGAATCTTCACAGGAATGTTGCTCTTGATGTCTAATTGATCCTAGCAAAATTTGAGGTCGGCCGGAAATTCAAGATGGCCGCCACGGCTAAAATTAAATTTTCAAATAACAAGTTTGTAGCGACTTATTCTTGAAAACTATGTGATATTGATATGCGTCTTTTCCTAAAATGATCAGTATGACATGATGTTGATCCTTGTCGAAAATTATTTTGATTCGATGTTAAACATGGCTGCCAGCAGCCATCTTTGTTTACATAGAGTTATATAATGAAAACTTGTAGCGACTACTTCTCTGAAACTACTTGACGGATTTTCATGAAACTTCACACGAATGTTGCTCTTGATGTCCAATTGATCCTAGCAAAACTTCAGGTCGGCCGGAAATTCAAGATGGCCGCCACGGCTAAAAATAGATTTTCAAAAAACAAGTTTGTAACGACTACTTCTTGAAAACTATAAGTGATATTGATATGGGACTTTTTCTAAAATGATCAGCATGTCATGATGTTGGTCCTTGTCAAAAATCGTTTTTGATTCAAAGTTAAACATGGCTGTCAGGGGCCATGTTTGTTTACATAGAGTTATCTAGTAAAAACGTGTAGCGACTACACTTGTGTAACTACTCGACGGATTTTCATGAAACTTCACAGGAATGTTGCTCTTGATGTCTAATTGATTCTAGCAAAATTTCAGGTCGGCCGGAAATTCAAGATAGCCGCCATGGCAAAAAATAGATTTTCAAAATACAAGTTTGTAGCAACTACTTCTTGAAAACTATAAGTGATATTGATATGGGACTTTTTCTAAAATGATCAGTATGACATGATGTTGATCCTTGTCAAAATTGTTTTAATTTGCATTAAACATGGCTGCATCTTCGTTTACATAAGAGTTATATAATGAAAAATAGTAGCGACTACTCCTCTGAAACTACTTGACAGATTTTCATGAAACTTCGCAGGAATGCTGATCTAGCTATCAAAAACCTATCATTAGAGCTTCAATGTCATTGACCTCTTGTTTTTTTTTTTTTTTTTTTTTTTTAAAAAACCTTGGTTCTTTTTTCTTTAATTGGGAGCTTAGGGGCCCTTGTTGAATCAGTTTTACATAGAGTTATAGGGAAGAACTTCAAAAATCTTCTCCGAAACTTCAAGAGATAAAGATTTAATATTTTTTATTTATTATCAGCTTTTGGACGAGTTTGTTCAAACGGCGAACCTGAGGTCAAATTTGGCCCCACCCCAGGGGTAGCCAGTAGAGCGATACAGGCCCTCTTGGGTCTCTTGTTTCTTTTTATGGCCCTCCATGAAAGTGGAACAGGCATGTAGCAACCCTTGTCCGTCTGTTCGAAGGTACATCCATTCTGTTTGTACAGACATTCAAGTTTCTAGTCCATAACTCAGATACCAAAAGCATAAAGCTTTTAAACTTCACACTTGCTTGCAGTGACTTGACAGCAATATGTTCCTACCAAAAGTAGGACAATGTGAATGACCTTAAAATATTTGGTTTTTGGTTTAATACTCCAACACTCACTTCATAAACACTTGCATATAATTATTATATCATTATAAGTGCAATAAAAGCTTCTTCAATGAACAACTTCTTTTATGCAACAGAAACATCTGGTTAATCCATTTCAAGACTACTGATCACCCTTGGGTATTGGTGTCCCATGGATACATTTTCTATATGTAATATAACATAATTGACAGATTATTGTGACAAAAAGGATATATTGTGGTTTAATGTTTAAGCGAAATCTCACTCTGGATCCCACTGTGTTGTTTTCTGAATCAATATCACTCTGTTCGAATATGCGATGATGAGAGGTGATGTAACATTACATCACCTTGCTTCTTTACATCACCATGCTTTAGCTGAAGAAAAATCTATTGATATTTATAACTTCCTCCCATCTGTCTGCCTTTCCAGAAAACTGCGTACTTACCATCTGTCCCGATGCAAGCGGGACAGTCCTGATTTTTGACGTTTTTTTGCTGTCCTGATTTCGGACATTTTCTCCAGATTTTAGTATCTAACCCGTAAAAAAAACAACCCTTTTATCAAGGGATCGTGTAAAGGAGAAACATACATGGTCCTGATTGGTGTCATTACCAAGGTCAGTGTCATAATGTGGCATACTGAAATGCTCACGTGAAACAAAAAAAGAAGAATAAAATATTGAAAAGAAAGGGGGAGGGGATATATTGCCCTATATGGAAAATACTCAAAGCACATGAGATTGCCTCTGATTCAACGATTTTACTTACCTGTTTTCAAATTTTAGGGGATGCGGGATACCACTCCCTCTCTCATATCCCCTCCCACTCACACACATGTGAATATGTTAAAAAAAAGCCAGTCATGTGTCCCACTTTTGATGCCTGAATGGTTGGCAAGTATGAATTTGCTACAATATTACTTTTGTCTGACTGTTGCAAGATACTTGCAGGATCATATGTGGACTATCACAGTTTACAAGCAAGGAACACATTGCACGTGCAGCGCTGGAAGCTGTCTGCTTTCAGACTCGAGAGGTCAGTTACTAAATCAGTGTTTGTGTGGTTGTCTGTGAACAATAAACATGCTTTATTTAGCTTGTGTTTCATGTTAGAATTAGTTCAGGTAGCCCCCTCCCCTCATACAATGCCAAAACTCCAGTTTTAGAAGCTGTGAACCGTAATATGTGTTTGTTGTTTTAAAGGGACAAATGGCAATTTATATTCTTGAAAACAACAACAACAAAAACTTCCTGCTTTGTACGAGTTTTTCTACCAATATTACTAAAATAATAATTAATTACTGATAGTTTTGTATGGCTCATACATTATTTAGTAAACCTGTAGTAAACATAACAAAGAAAAGTCAAGAATCCAATTTTAATTCGCCGTCATTTTAATATTTAAAAGTCATTATTAAATAAAGCAATCAAGGTGCTAATTTTGATAAATACCTAAAGATATGTATGTCCCTTTAAGATTAAAGGAGGTTGTGGTTGCCTACAGTATTCCAATAAAATGGAATGTGGGAATAAGACTGGAAGCAATAGCATATAAGCAATAGCGATTTTGGTATTCAGATAAATATTTATAATCTGTGTCATTAATGGATTACATGTTTGTTCATGTTTCAGGTGTTAGAAGCTATGAATGCTGACAGTGGTATTCCACTGAAGTCACTGAAGGTGGATGGTGGTATGACAGCTAACAATCTTCTGATGCAGCTACAGGCAGATCTGATGGGAATTGATGTTGGTAAGTTGGTTCAAAATCATGCATTCGGTAGAACATTCCCCAATTAGTCTGAACTCTTACATTGTGTGTGTAGAGTTTCTACGATAAGTTCAAACTCACATTACATGTGGAAACCTTACCTAATAAGTTCAAACTCACATTACATGTGGAAACCTTACCTAATTAGTTCAAACACAGTTTAAACCCACACATTCTGTATTCAGAGTTTCCCCAAATTACAAATGACAGTTTGAAATAACAAATGCTTAGATGCTGTAATTCAGCATCCAGTTTGACACTCAGGTTCCCTTCAAATTTCTAGGGGACATTTAGACGGGACATTTAGACCAAGCTAAGGCTCTCATCTGCACCATCGGAGGTGTTTTATTATAGCTTTTAGCTTCTTTCGTAATTGTTAACAAATAAAAAAGTGTTTTAACTAAACCATACAGTACGGCCCTCGATGTCGGAGACCACGGCTCTAGGTGCCGCCATGGCTGCTGGTATCGCGATTGGTGTCTGGAACATGGACAGCGACGATGCCAAGGTCACCACAGACGTGTTTACTACAGCCATCACAGCGAAAAATAGAGATGACAGGTTTGTTCGCTGGAAGGAGGCAGTGAAGCGTTCCATGCACTGGGTGCCCTCCAAGGGTGTAGAAGGTAACTACTGCTCAACTGATGTACTCATTAAATAGACTATAATCTGAATTGGTTTCGTATTATGGGTATAATTCGCCAGTGCGGTTTTCATATCTGGTACAAAAAATGCTGATATTAAATTATTCCCAGTAGGAATTATATTGTGATAATTGCATTTAGTAAAACATAACTTCATTTTCAAAGTAAAATCATTGTAAGAATTGAAGGTAAACCTGCCAAAAGTGTTCACTTTACGAAAGTAAAATTACAAATTCTTTAAGTTGTGCCAAAAATTGTGCCATACTTCCGTGTTTCATATATAATTATGGATTGAAAGATGTATAAATAATAAATAAATGTTTGAGAGATTCGTTATGTATATCATATACAAAACCGTAGCATTATATTGTTTGTTTATGTGGACAGTCATAAAATAATGCATTTATACATCTTTTTTTCTTTTTTTGCAAGCATAGAAAGACAGAGGACAATTTGGGACAGTCTTGCCTTAGGACTCTATATAAATGGAAGTTTTGCCTTATTACTGTTAGCCAAGTATGTTAACCAGAGATGATGCTAGTCATAATTAGTCGCTTATTTATTCATTAATCAACTAGGCCATTAGCTGTTGAATCAAACATCCACGTGCGTATTGTGCACTAGATGGGAGGAGGGACTGTAAACCTTAGTACCTAGGCTGAATCAACTATGCTGTATCTGTCGTCATATTGAAGAGTCACATATCTAGCACGTGTTGGTTGTTGTGGTGTAGCATGTGTGATAAAGTTGTCACCCAATAAACAAATAACTGTGTTTACACACGTGAGATTTGGTGTAGCACGTGATGAAGAACTTTCACTGAAACAGTATCTACCCCTGTGTTTGCACGTGTATTTGTGCTGGTTGTTGTGGTATAGCATGTGCGATGAAGAGTTCCTACATAAGAAACAGTCTATTCTTACGTTTATACATGTGATATATATCCATTCAGATGGAGATCGACGTAATCAAGGGATATTAAATGTAGTAGGGCCTTTAAAAAACAAAAAAAAACTGTCAAAGAAAAGTAAAAGGATTCTTAATAGCTAAATGTTTCAGATACAAGAACTGAATTATTAATGAGTCTTTTTGTTAGTCCCACCTTTGTCTTGGATAGTATGTATAAATCATGGACTGATGCACAATGTTTTATAGCATTCATATATATACATATGACACGAGTGTTTTTAATAAATCATGCTATGCTGACAAGTAACTGTGGAATGTAGGCAAATGACTTTGCAAATACTTTTGTAGTGTGCCAAAAACGATTTACAGGGTCACACGGCAATCTTGAGCTTTTTATAATGCATCAAAATTAGCTCATCGATTTATTGATCCTGTATTATTTTGACTTTAAAATTGCTTGCATATAATTAAATAAAAACTTGAGAATTAAATTTTCTTTGCTATTCTACCAATTTTTAAAAAACATGATAAGTGTAATATAAATCAGAAGTTAGTAATATAATTATGTAAAAAAGTTTGCCTTAAACTGTTTTAATAGTTTGTATTAATGATTGCGCATATGCAGGTTATGTAGAAAAAGTAATGGGACTAAACAAAGCAAGATTGCCGTGTGTCCCTTTAAAGACAGACTATGCTCACGAGCGGCTTATATCCCCGTGTGGTTGCCGGGATAGAATACAACCACTCCAAATCCCGCTAGAGGCAGAGGGGTAGGACCCCGCTTCATGTTCATTTTGTCACTTTTTTATGCAAATGTGGAAACGTGGCTCCATCGTAAATGGAGTGTCTACAATATAATTTGCAGCAACTGCAGTTCTGCAGGTTAGAAGGTTCTAGGCCCATTCTCCATATTTTATCTCGATGTAAATGGAGGATGAGTCTGGCATATTCATTCCTGTTAGGCGCCATATAACCTTTCATGTGTTGGTGCGCCGTAAAACCCAATTCAGTTCAATTATATTAACCCGTAATGGAGATGATCCAGACAATATAATTCAGCCAAATTCATATTTAATCTGATTTAACATGATAATTGCATGCAGTTATTGAAGCAACTGATTTGAAATTTGTCTTATTTTGGTATGCTGACTTATTATATTAATGTTTGTTAGCATCTGTTTGTTATGTAAACAATATCTGTACCGTAAAATGACTCTGCTACTTATCGGCATTGAAGCAGTTTTTTGATGTGGAAAAAGGCAACAGGCATGATGCAACTATCAATGTTTCCCCACACCAGCCCATCAGTGGGTTTGGGTGGTCATACCCAAGGGATTAAACATGGGAGATATTTGATATTGATATTAACTCCAACCCTATAGGTCATTAAGATATACATGTTGCCACTATGGATGGGAATTAGACAACCAATTTGTACATTTATCTCATTCCACTGGGTATGCCCGTCACGTTAAGTTTGTCTTGAAACTAGTTTGTTCAAGTTAAAGTTTTATGACATAATGTGATATTGTAATTATGGTTACATGTGTGTGACTTAATTTCCAAGTGCTTTCAGAACTCATTTTCAGAAATGACAAAAATAAAAGACCATATACAAGTAGTTATTTAACGACTTTTTGTCCGGGATAAACATAAAAGGTACAGAACAAATGCACAGACAATCTGACCTTCATTAATTACATTTTTCCTATCATACCAATAAACACTGTATTACACTAGATAGTTAGGTATTGTTCTACATGGTGCTACGTGTACCGTTTGTTCGTTACGCCCTTCCATGCATGCGCCAATCTTCTTGTCCAGTATCCCACATCTTCAATTGGTATGAGGTGCTAACTAGCTAGTGTTACATAACTCCACACTTTAGACTACAATGCTTGCAGGGTGACAGTCATGCTCAAATATTGCTACGCATTAAGGAATAGATGCATGCTCGATTTTATAATGCATGCGCTAAAATTATTGTCAGCTCTTAAACTTGTAAAGCCCAGTAGACAGAGGGAGGTGCATGGCTAGATAGTGCTAGGTGCAGGGCTATATTTATGAGCATTCACTACCTCAGGTGTTAACTATTGACCAAAATATTCTACTTATAGTTTACGTGTTAGGTTTTGTTGTTTCCAGGCAAGGACAATAGTGTATTTATAACTGTGCATGTAATTAGTTTGTATCAAATATATAGATTTATATAGTATTGAATTCACATTTTATTTTATCTCATTATTTAAGTTGTCTAGGTATGCGAATGGAGGGTTTGAGCCTTGACTTGTGTGGATGGTTTGAGACAGTGTTTCATAGGTTTGAACCACCACTTGACATGTTGGATAAGGCTTCAAGGTTTATGCTAGAGTGGAACCAATATGTGCATATGAGAAGATGACATTTCCATTCAGCACTTAACTTATCCTTAATTAGTTGAAGAAGAGTTTAACAAAGAGAATGATACTGGTAGTTGACATATCGAGGCCGCGATAATTGAGCCCCTGGAATGACCGATTGTTATGTCTCATTAGATGTTGATACAGTTAGCATGTCAATGCACATCTGAATTATTTCTCACATTATAATAAGTACCTTGATTTATATTCACCATGTCAGTTTCACCTAATTAGCTGTATTAATGGAACCATAGATTTGACTTCAAATATTGCATTGTAATCAGCAGTTAGGAATTTATCAAACAGTCTTTTGAAACTATTTTAAAACTATTATAAAACTAAAAAAAAAAATGTTTTAAAAGTATTCAGATTGTGTAGAAAACGTTTATACTGCCGCAATTTTTTAAGACTGAAGATTGCCATGTCACCCTCACATTAATTTAGAAAATATAATCTAACATGGTTTATTAAAATACTCAATGCTGATTGGTTTTATGAAGAGTTTTTAAAAATGCTATAAAGACCTCTGACGTCACGTCCTTCAACCGTTAGGACGTCATTTTAAACGATTTGCAACGTCAGAAAACATCCAAAACAACGATTACGTTAGTTTAAAGCAACGTCACGTTCAAACAACAAATTGAAATTGTTAAAAACATGGTAAAGCTGTAAGTTCCTTTCGTTTGGTGCTGGAAGATGGACATACAATGTCAGTTGTGAGAATTGAAATTATTTTGTGTTCAATATCTCGAAAATGTGTGTATAAAATACATAAAAATCCATGTCAGATAAGAAATAAAATATTTCCAGCAGGTTTTATTATATTGTGGTGATCAAAACCTGGTGTTTGGGACTTGAAACTCATCAAAACCTTGGGCCTACAGCCCTTGGTATCGATGGACTTCAAGTCCTGCCCACCAGGTTTGATCTGGGACAATATAAACCGCTGGAAATATTTTATTTCTTAATTGCATACACGAACATGGTTGCGTGACATTTTGATATTCATATTTTTCATATATAAGGCATGTTTGTTAAGAACCTGTCGGAGGATTAACAAGGTGAGGTACTCGGTGAAAAACAGATTGTTAAAGAGATTAAAGCTAGTATTTTTATGATGAAAGCTTAAGGTAATATTTAATAATTATAACAGCTGGTATTAAGGGATCACACAGCAGTCTTGCTTTAATTTCATCCACAATTATTTTGAAAGCAAAAACCTTTCCATGCTGTTATAGTGAAAGATTATACTATATAAGTTTTTTAACCGCTTTATTTTGTTTCGAAATAATGATCCCCGTGTGGTTGCCAGGGTAGAATACAACCACTGCAATCTCACAAACACACGTCACATGCAGATGAGTAGGACCCCACATTCATATTTATTTAGTCATTTTTTATCATGCTCATTCAAGATCTTTATCATGACACTGCGTAGGCAAACGGGGAAACGTGCCTCCATCGTAAATGGAGTGTCTACTATAGAATTTGCAGCAACTCTGCAGTTCTGCAGGTAAGAAGGTTCTACGCCCGTTCTCCATATTTTATCTTGATGTAAATGGAGGATGAGCTTGGCACGTTCATTCCTGTTAGGCGCCATATAACCTTTCATGTGTTGGTGCGCTTAAAACCCAATTCAATTCAAAATAACGATTTCTGTAAAGGGAAATAAACCTAAATTATTCGAATTGTTCATCTATATATTCTTATTTAGTCTACCACATATTATAGCCATTTGTACTCTTAGGAGAAACTATTATGTAATTTATTATTGTTCTAAAATATCTGGATGTTGGTAGTTTTAGAAAAAACTAAAACAAAAAAAAACATACTTAGAAATAATGAAGACATTTAAATAGGCATCTAGCAGGCCTCAAAATTGCTGTGTGCCCCTTTAATATGAGAAAGATAGTATTTCTGTGATGAAAGCTAGAATTTATATGATTTTGGCTAGACTTCATATGAT
>JAWPHD010025863.1:0-14998 GCA_037043455.1 Cyrtodaria siliqua
CTATATAACCCTTTAATACACAGTCATACATATAATCCTTTAATTTACATCCATCTATATAACACTTTTTATACTCAGTCATCTATATAGCCCTTTAATACACAGTCATCTATATCCCTTTAATTCACAGTCATCTATATAACTCTTTAATACACAGTCATATATACAACCCTTTAATATACAATCATCTATATAACCCATATATAGAGTCATCTATATAACCCTTTAATACACAGTCATTTATATAACCCTTTAATACACATCATCTATATGACTATTTAATACATAGTCATCGATATAACTCTTTAATACACAGTCAGCTAGTCATCTATACAACTCTTTTAATACACAGTCATCTATGTAACCCTTTAATGTACAGTCATCTATGTAACCCTTTAATACACATCCATCTATATACAGTCATTCAATACATAGTCATCTAGTCATCTATACAACCCTTTAATACACAGACATCTATGTAACCCTTTAATACACAGTAATCTATGTAACCCTCTAGTACAGTCATCTATGTAACCCTTTAATACACAGCCATCTATATAATCCTTTTCCGTGCCGATATGATGGCCAGTATCGCATCGCCCATCTATTAAGCCTAATTAATACCCGAATTCATAATAGTACGCTTTCATCTATATAAAACTCGAATTCTTAATAATACAAATATAATTCATAATAATACAAATAGATATATAGACTGAGAGAAAGAGAGAGATAGAGAGAGAGAAACACGCATAGAGAGAGAGATCGGTAATGGTATCAACTACAGATGGGAAAGAGAATCATACATAGAGAGGAAGAAATAGACACACGCATATTCGGAACATGTAAAAAGGCATAAAGTGTATGACATACCGCCACCTATGTCTCTTCCTGCATTTTCTTCGTTTTCTGTACCCACGTCGTTTTCTGTACTCCCGCCGTTTCCTGTACTCCTCTCGCCTTCTGTACTCGCATCGCCTCCAACGCTTTGTTGGTATAATTGTCGTAGGTTAAACAGTATGTTGCTATGTCGTACTTCCTGCAACCGCTGGTATGATGAAGGTCCATTTGTACATTCCGCCGTCACCATCAGACAGGCGACGCAAAATAACACCACCGCAATTCGCATCGTTTAAATTTCCGATTTAGTGTTTACGATAAATGCGTATCTATGGAGCGACTGTGCGCGGGTAGGCCGGGAGATGGACTATATATACCCCAGGATTACGCAACGGTCTATAGCTTTGGAATATGATAGGTTAACGTAGACTGCTCCACAGCCGTCATTAAAATAGACGGCTGTCAATAGTCACTACAAGTGACCAAACTGGAAGGCACATGATCGGAAGAGACCCGTCACGTCTAATTTAATAGATTGTGTATTGAAATTGTGTATGCGTAATTTATTTGAGATTGAATCTGTTGAAGCTGACATATCAAAAACTAAGTTTGATTTATTGTGAAGTGTAATTGATTATCAAAAGAAAATGGAATGTAACTGTATTATTGTATTACCCTGTTTGAATGACATATAATGGATACAAGGGTTTTTACTTTTAGTATTAGGGGTTGCGATGGAGGAAAACCGAGCCTTCTCTGACCCTAAAAGCCTTTTTTTCTTTTCTTTTTTTTATTCTTTTTTTTTTCATCTTTGTTGTGGCATTTTAAAGAGCCAGATGAAATATCAAAATTCGTAAAAAGCTGGTTCTCTGCTTGGATTAGCGAAGGGGTGGTCGGGTCGTGGGGATTTCGATCTGTCAAAGGAGATTTTTTAATTTTGTTCTAACTAATGCGCAATAGTGCTTTGTTTATTTTGTCAAATCTTACAATACTCATTCTTAGTACATATTTGATAGATAGATTAGCATCATTTACATAGTCTTCATGTATAATATATATGCTAATATCATCAGAGTTTGATGTTATAAGCTAATGCATCGATTAAATGAAAACAACAACCCAAACAGGTTACACCAGTTTTTGTGCAATGCTATGTGAATAAACACTTAAATCACGCTCTGAAATGAATTGTTAGAAAGAAAATGAAAAAAGAAACATACAAAAAGTCGGACAAACGTTTATTATATAAATTACAAAGCTATATTCGGTTAAAAAAATTATAAAACAGTTACCAAATTAAAAAAACAATATTAAGTGAGTATTCGAACTCGCGCGGACATGGATTACAGATAAATAGAGAATATTATGACATTGCATTTTACTATCAAGTTTATTAGGCGAGGCTTAGAAAACGAAGAATGGCGAGTTTTCTCACTTAGAGATGATATAAAATCTGTTATTCATGACAAAACAACAAATATTCTTTTTATTTAATGCTTTTTGGAACATTTTGTTGTTAAGACAGATTCAGTAGAGATGTTCCCTTGTTCACCTTTTGATCTATAACTTTTTAAATACTTGTCCGATTTCAATAAACCTGCACTCGTTTTCTTAGTTAAAGCCTTTCAAATATAATGATGAAACTTTTGTATAGTTTTTCTAAAAAAAGAAAAAAGAAAAAGATTCTGACTTTTCCCCTTGCTCACGTTTTGTACTTGACTCTCAGCTTATAACCTTTTTTTATTATTTGTCCGATTGCAATAAACTTAACACTCATTTTCTTAGTAAAGTCAATTTCAATCCAATGATATAACTTTTGTTTCGCTTTTATAAAAAAAAAGTAGTTCCGGCAAAAACCAGTGAAAATAACAAGTGAAAGATATGGGTTTTATTTTACTGATAAAATCCAGTATTTCATTAGTTAGCTTAGAGGACTATAGGTTCCTGTCCGTCTGTATCGAGTTGAAAATTGGTATGTGGCTTTCTCATAATGGGTTACAGATCAGGTTTGAGTCCTGGTCAATTATCCCCCTTTTTGGCGGAGATATGGCCCTTTGAACTTAGGACTTTTTAATTTAATCAATTTCCTGCACTTTTCTTCAACACGGATAAAGTTATTCTGCTGACATTTTGTATTTTTAAGATTGTTTGTCTGTCCAACCTAATGGTTTTCCGGCTTTTTTTGACATGCTTCAAGGTATTGAGTTGCAAATACGTATGTGGCTTCCTCATAATGGGTTACATATCAAGTCTGAGTCCTGGTTAATTATCCCCCTTTTCGGCGGAGTTATGGCCCTTTGAACGTAGGGCTTTTTAATTTAATCAATTTTCTGCACTTTGCTTCAACATGGATAAAGATATTCTGCTGACATTTTGTATTATGTTGTAATATAATGGCAGGTACAGAGCGGGTTCGCGTTTCGTTCCAGTTGACCTACTTTTAACGGAATTACGGCCCTTGGACTTGGGGAATTTCATGAAAATGATAGTTTTGACAGTTAATATCCTTGACATCTCCAATGTACATGTATCTTCTAATAATTTTCATATGATATTCAATTGCTTTATGTATAGTGCTTTTGGTATTTATATTTTCATTACTCCTTTACAATCTTGTAACGAATTCTTCTTATTTTTACCTAAATATATGGGCGCAAAGCAAATGAAAAGTTGGTATGAAAAGGTCATTCAGAGAAAATCTAAAATAAGATTTTCATTAATTACATAATTCTGCCGTTGAAAGTCATGCTTATAAACAACATGCAACCCTCTCAGAATTGTTATGTTCATATATTACAATCCCAGGAAGGTAGGGGACATGTGTTGCTTTAGCAATAATCTCAGAATGCTTGTTTCTCTAGATAACATTCACGCCACGCACAGTTATATAACATATATACATATCATGTTATAATTTTTCTTGTATATTTTCCTATCATCTAGAGTGTATATTAATAGTGTCGTGAGACCTCAAGGCTGTTTATGGCGGATAGTTTATGTAGGCGTTCTAAGTTTCAAGTCTCCATCCGTCGTGGCTGTTGTAAATTTCAGATTAGAATAGCGGTAATCTAATATCTGTATACATTTAAATTCAAGGCTGTGCACTAGTGAAGAGTTATAAATAATGTAGTTTACACGGGTTTTTTACATTAGTATATAAAACTGCTGAAAGGACAATGTGCCGATTATTGTGCTGACTCAACACCTACTAAAGTGCAAAGGAAGATGAACAACCTAAAGGGAGTACATCTTACATTTCATGGGTGTCTTGGGTCGTTGTGCACAGGGGTAAGCGCTATCCTAGGTTACTAACAGGGGTTAATTCATTGTGCACAGTGGTGGTTACTAACACGGGTTAATTTATTGTGTACAGTGGTACGCGCTATCCTATGTTACTAACAGGGGTTAATTAATTGTGCACAGTGGTACGCGCTATCCTAGGTTACTAACACGGGTTAATTAATTGTGCACAGTGGTACGCGCTATCCTAGGTTACTAACACGGGTTAATTAATTGTGCACAGTGGTACGCGCTATCCTAGGTTACTAACAGGGGTTAATTAATTGTGCACAGTGGTACGCGCTATCCTAGGTTACTAACACGGGTTAATTCATTGTGCACAGTGGTACGCGCTATCCTAGGTTACTAACACGGGTTAATTCATTGTGCACAGTGGTACGCTGTATCTTAGGTTACTAACCAGGGTTAATTCATTGTGCATAGTGGTATCCTGGGTTACTAACCAGGGTTAATTCATTGTGCACAATGGTATCCTGGGTTTCTAACCAGGGTTAATTCATTGTGCACAGTGGTACGCTCTATCCTAGATTACTAACACGGGTTAATTCATTGTGCACAGTGGTACGGTCTATCATAGGTTACTAACCAGGGTTAATTCATTGTGCACAGTGGTACGCTCTATCCTAGGTTACTAACCAGGGTTAATTCATTGTGCACAGTGGTATCCTGGGTTACTAACCAGGGTTAATTCATTGTGCACAGTGGTACGCGCTATCCTGTTACTAATACGGTTTAATTCATTGTGCACAATGGTTCGCTCTATCCTAGGTTACTACCACGGGTTAATTCATTGTGCACAGTGGTACGCGCTATCCTAGGTTACTAACGCGGGTTAATTCATTGTGCACAGTGGTACGTTCTATCCTGGGTTACTAACACGGGTTAATTCATTGTGCACAGTGGTACGCTCTATCCTAGGTTACTAACCAGGCTTAATTCATTGTGCACAGTGGTACACGCTATCCTGGGTTACTAACCAGGGTTAATTCATTGTGCACAGTGGTACGTTCTATCCTGGGTTACTAACACGGGTTAATTCATTGTGCACAGTGGTACGCTCTATCCTAGGTTACTAACCAGGCTTAATTCATTGTGCACAGTGGTACGCGCTATCCTGGGTTACTAACCAGGGTTAATTCATTGTGCACAGTGATACGCTTTATCCTGGGTTACTGACCAGGGTTAATTCATTGTGCACAGTGGTACGCTCTATCCTGGGTTACTAACCAGGCTTAATTCATTGTGCACAGTGATACGCGCTATCCTGGGTTACTAACCAGGGTTAATTCATTGTGCACAGTGGTACGCTCTATCCTGGGTTACTAACCAGGCTTAATTCATTGTGCACAGTGATACGCGCTATCCTGGGTTACTAACCAGGGTTAATTCATTGTGCACAGTGGTACGCTCTATCATAGGTTACTAACCAGGGTTAATTCATTGTGCACAGTGGTACGCTCTTTCCTAGGTTACTAACCAGGGTTAATTCATTGTGCACAGTGGTACGCTCTATCCTGGGTTACTGACCAGGCTTAATTGATCGTGCACAGTGGTACGCTCTATCCTGGGTTACTAACCAGGGTTAATTCATTGTGCACAGTGGTACGCTCTATTCTAGGTTATTAACCAGGGTCAATTCATTGTGCACAGTGGTACGCTCTTTCCTGGGTTACTAACCAGGCTTAATTCATTGTGCACAGTGATACGCGCTATCCTGGGTTACTAACCAGGGTTAATACGATAATTTTACTCGTGATTTTAGTCAATATCTCATTTGATAACCATCCATGTTAAATAAAAACAACAGCGCTCTGACATGTCTGATGTAGAAGAAAACTAACAAAACATAAGGACATACACTATAATTACATGTATACGAAGAAATACATAAACTAAAACGAAGTATTAGTTGGTAACAAATGCCCCGGAGAAAAGTAGTATTTCTTAGCTATAGAGGGAAAGGAAATACAATCGGAAGTAAATCGAGTCTAAAAACAAACAAATGTGTAACTCGTCAGTTTTACGTGCCATGACTAACGGCGCATGCATCCACTAGCACTAATCCCCTCAAGCTTGAGATTAATTCAAACCCAATATCTTTTTGTTTTTCTTTTTATTTAAACTCAAACCCAAATTTCTTTTTCATTTTTTTTTTATTTGAGATGAAGATGAGATAATGCTCTTGCAAAGATTAGTTAAATAATAAGTAGATTGTGATGGTCTTATTCCACCGAGCTTTGAATAACGGACTTTAACTAAATGAAATCTGAGCATAATGTGGGTCTCAAACTGCTGTGGTTACCACTAGAGCCCCGCATTCCACATACATCATTCGACTTGTCACGGTTATGGATATCTAACAGGTAGATTGATGTTGCATTGTCCGGCCGGCTAGCTCAGTCGGTGTGCATCGGAACGGTAGTCCGAAGGTCCCGGGCTCGAGCCCCGGTATGGCTGCACATTTTTCTAGTCCTGTGACATTTGGCGCCCAACGGGGGACCGTGACTGAGTAAACTTCGAGAAACATGCAAATGGTTCTCTGTACCCATTGAAATTCGAGGACAAATTTCAGTCTGTAGGGGGAGTGTGTCACGGTTATGGATATCTAACAGGTAGATTGATGTTGCACTGTCCGGCCGGCTAGCTCAGTCGGTAGTCCGGAGGTCCCGGGTTCGAGCCCCAGTCTGGCTGCACATTTTTCTAGTCCTGTGACAGACTCCTTACTAAACATTATATAACGCGTTTCTTAGAAACAATGTCCTGGTAACGAGAATATGGTACAAAGCAATATCTAATTGTTCGGATTCCGCAGTATATCCGGCTTATTTCTCTAAAACACCACTGACCTTAGTCACAGTTTCGTCCTTACTCCGTCATAAATCTCCGTTTACATTAGATGTACGAAGTTTCTTCCTTACTCCGTCATAAATCTCCGTTTACATTAGATGTACGAAGTTGTTAGTTTGAAGTAGTATTTTATTACCAGTGTAAAGTATACAGTGGGGATTTACAGATGTCAAGACTTGAAACCAATACCTTTATAAGCCATTAAACTGTTAGTTTATGAAAGCATTCATTGATGCAATAGGTAAGCATGCAGTGATATGATGAAACATCACTTTGGGACACCATCTGTAACTTGTAAAGTTTGTTTAAAAACATATTTTGTGGCGTCATCCTTTTCAGGGATTTATTTAATATTCTATTTTTGCCTAAACTATTAGGTATGATGAGGCAGGCTATCCGGGTGGGTGTGTGTGTGCACAGGTACATGGTACATTGTGCATTATGCATTGTACATTATGTATTGCGCAGTTGTGCGTTGTTCATTGCATTTGATGCATTGTGCTTTGTGCATCCAGAAGTGTATTTGATCATTGTCCATTGTGCAATATGCAATGTGTATTTATGCAGTATAAATTGTGCATTATGCAGTGAGCATTGTGCGTTGTTCATTGTGCAATGCACATTGTTCATTATGCATTATATATGATGCAGTGTACGTTGTGCATCGAGTGGTATACGTTGTATAGTATGCACTATGTGTTGTGCATCATTATGCATTGTGCGGTAACGATTGTGCATCATGCATTTAGCATTGTGCATTATGCATTGCACGTTGTGCATCCTGCAATGGGCAGTATTGGCATCGAGAAGTGTACATTGTAGAGTGTGTATTATGCATTATGCATTGCACGTTGAGCATCATGCAACGTGCAGTATGTATTGTGTATTATGCATTGATCAGTGTGCGTTGTTCATTGTGCATAATACATTGCGCACTCTTCATAGTATATTATGCATTGTGTGCGTGGTTGTGCACTGGTGCATTGTACATTATGCATCATGCATCGAGAAGTAGACATTGTATACTATGCACTGTGCAGTGTGAAGTATAAATTGTGAATTATGCATTGCGCATTGTTTAATGTAGATTACATATTATGCAGTATGAATTGTGTATAGCATTGCGCATTGTACGTTGTGTCTCATATAATGTGCATTATGCATCGAGAAGTGTACATTGTAGATTATGCATTGTGCGTTGTGCGTTGTGCATTATGCATTGTGCGTTGCTTATTGTGCATTGCACATTATGCATGGTACATTATGAATTGTTCAGTATGTATTGAGCATTGTGAATTGTTCAGTATGCATTGTATATTCTGCAGTATGCATTGAGCATTGTGCATGGTTTATTATGCATTGTGCGTTGTTTATTGTGCATTGCACATTATGCATTGTGTGTTGTGCATTATGTGTTTTGCATCATGCAACCTGCATTATGCACTGTGAAGTATGATTGTGCATTATGCATTGAGCATTGTGCAATATGCATTGAGCATTATGCTTTGCACGTTTAGCATCAAGCAACGTGCAGTATGTATTGTGTATTATGCATTGAGCAGTGTGCGTTGTTCATTGTGCATAATACATTGAGCACTATTCATAGTATATTATGCATTGTGTGCGTGGTTGTGCACTGGTACATTGTACATTGTGCATCATGCATCGAGAAGTAGACATTGTATAATATACACTGTGCAGTGTGAAGTATGAATTGTGCATTATACATTGAGCATTGTGCATTGTACCTTGTGCCTCATATAATATGCATTATGCATCGAGAAGTGTACATTGTGGGTTATGCATTGTGCTTTGTGCATTATGCATTGTGCCTTGTTTATTGTGCATTGCACGGTATGCATGGTACATTATGAATTGTTTAGTATGTATTGAGCATTGTGAATTGTTCAGTATGCATTGTGCATTCTGCAGTATGCATTGAGCATTGTGCATTGTTTATTTTGCATTGCACATTATGCATTGTGCTGTATGCACTTAGCATTGTGCATTGCGCATTGTTCATTGTACATTATGCATTGTATGGCGTACACTGGTGCATTGTACATTGTGCATCAATGATTGTACAATGCATGCATTTAGCACTGTGCATTGAGCATCGAGGATTGTACAATGTATGCATTGAGCATTGTGCATTGTGCGTTGTTTTTGTCCATTAATGCATTGTGCATTGTTTATTGTTCATCGTACATTGTGTATAACAGAATTACGAGTATATGCTAAATGGTTGCTTAACCTAATACGCCTTTAATATGTGTAAATAAAATGTCATATGTTCTGTGGAGGATAATTTGAGATCTTGTTTACGCACAAACCCAAATATAAACATTGAACAGGTTAAATAAAACAATTGAAACCGTTATATTCCTTTCCGAGTAAACCAGTTCCGCTGTTAATTCGTATTGAAAAGTTTTTTTATTACATGATTTAGTGTGTTTATATTTGTAAATAAACAAAAGCTCAAATTAACTCCCGCATATAATAATTAAATTATATTCAACCAGTGAATTAAGTATTCATGTGTGTATTCATTCACTCCTTCCAATTAAAATGCCAGTATTGTGTATTCATTCAGTCCTTCCAATTATAATACCAGTAGTGTGTATTCATTCACTCCTTCAAATTATAAAACCAGTATTGAGTATTCATTCACTCCTTTAAAATATACTACCAGTATTGTGTATTCATTCACTCCTTCCAATTATCATACCAGTATTGCCAATACTTATATATTGTAGTCCCCTGGTGAAGTCGAAAGTATGGTGTAGGATCGGGTTCGAAACTACTGAAGTAGGTGCACCTGTAAAAAACTATATATTTTATGGGTGCACCTGTAAAAATGTAGGTGAACACTTTTTATAGGTGCACCTACAATTTTACAGGTGCACCTATAAATATGGGTGCACCTGCATTGTTAATGAACAGGGTCAAAAGTCTCGTCAAATTACATTCCTTGTTACATACTGAAAACCGGAAGTTACAATATATCACTACACCGCTTATTGGAAGCTTGGCAACGATGGCGCATTATCGCGATTTTGTGCGTGAATGTTTTCAAATGGTTAGTAACGAAGTGAGAATTTCAACTAACGCAGAACTTGATGCCGATCTGCTTGCACAGTTGACTCACTGCAATTTACCAGAACTCATACAGGGTATCAACACCCTTACCAACAATATAGGCTTCTGGCGACTATTTGCTGCAACTCTGCGGCAAACATTGCTGCAAAGCTGCGGCAGACAAGTTATGTTGCGGTACACTTTTACCATGCAAATGAGGTCTGCGGCAAAGTTGCAGCGAACAAATATGAAAATGAGGTTCTGGTGATGTTCTGGCGATGTTCACCGCAACTTTGCCGCAGACCTCATTTGCATGGTAAAAGTGTGCGGCATCTTTGCAGCAAACTTCATTGGCATAAGATGCTGGTGGTGATGTTCGCTGCAAATTTGCGACAATGTTCAACACATCGCGGCACATTGTTTCAAAATAAATATTGGACTGAAATTATGAAATGGAACAATGGTGCGCCGTTTTAAAAAAAATATATATTTAGCTCAAAAATGATTTTTTTCGCTATTTAACATGGACTGCACCAAATTTAAATAAATGGGAACGATTTAAATAAATCGACACTAGATAAATGCTCTCGATTTAAAGTGTATCCTTACGATTTAGATTATTATATCCTCACGATTTAAATATATGATTTTATCAATACGATTTAACTAAATGGTTTTGATTTAATTATTCGTTTGTGATCTAAATAAATAGACCTTTGTTATAGTATAATTATGTGCAACAATTTAATTAAATTCGATCACTATAATTAAATAAATCGACATAATTTAAATAAATTAACATCATTTAAACAAATCCTCTATGAGCATAAATAGAAATATTTTAATTATTTTAATTATGCGCTGGCGGGGACTAAATTGTTTTAAGTAAATGTTGCATATTTAGCTTAAAAATCATTAGAATATATTAAAATATTAAGATATTAAAATATTAAGCATATAAATAATAATTTAAATCGTATGGATATATTTCAATCGTGAGGATATATTTTAAATCTTAAGGATATAATTTAAATCAAGAGGATTTATTTAAATAGTGTCAATTTATTTAAATCATGTCGATTTATTTAAATATGGTGCAGTCCATTATATTAAATAGTGAAAAAACAACAACATGTTTTTGAGCTAAATAGTTTTGTTATACACGGCACCCTATATAAAACAAGTTGGAATATGTTGTCACTACATGTATTCATGTTGAACAAAACTGACTAAAATAAATATGATCTTATCATTAAATGGGGTGTTGAGCATGTTGAGATGAATATTATACAAAATTTATACTGTAAATTAAACTTCTAATCCCTAACTTACAAAGTTGACAAAGCAATACAATAAAAAATCCTATCCTAACTTGTGTAAAAAGCAAATCCTCATGTACATGGAAATGTCAAGTGTTGTCTCTTACTCTCTTTCCACATTACTCCCATTTTATGGTGATGTCGAGCGCTATCATTTCTTCTATTGTCATGGAGATGTCAAGCGCTGTCATGATTTCCATTTTCAAGGAGATGTCATGCGCTGTCATGTCTGCATTACTCCTATTTTCATGGAGATGTCGACCGCTGTCATTTGTGCATTACTCCCATTTTCATTGAGATGTCGACCGCTGTCATTTCTGCATTACTCCCATTTTCATGGCGATGTTGACCGTTTTCATTTCTGCATTACTCTCATTATCAAGGAGATGTCGAGCGCAGTCATTTATGCATGACTCCCATGTTAAGGGAGATGTCGAGCACTGTCATTCCTGCATTACACCCATTTTGGTGGAGGTGTCGAGCGCTGTCATTCCTGCATTACTCCCATTTTCATGGAGATGTCGAGCGCTGTCATTTCTGCATTACTCCCATTTTCATGGAGATGTCGAGCGCTGTCATTCCTGCATGGCTCCCATTTTCATGGAGATGTCGAGCGCTGTCATTTCTACATTACTCTCATTTTTATGGGGATGTCGAGCGCTGTCATTTCTACATTACTCTCATTTTCATGGAGATGTCAAGCGCAGTCATTCCTGCATTACTCCCATTTACATGGAGATGTCGACCGCTGTTATTCCTGCATTGCTCCCATTTTCATGGAGATGTCGACCGCTGTCATTTCTGCATTACTCCCATTATGATGGAAATGTCGAGCGCTGTCATTCCTGCATTACTCCCATTTTCATGGAGATGTCGACCGCTGTCATTTCGGCATTACTTCCATACTCTCATTTCCATGGAGATGTCGAGCGCTGTAATTTTTGCATTACTCTCATTTTCACAGAGATGTCGAGCGCTGTCATTTCTGCATCACTCCCATTTTTATGGAGATGTCAAGCGCTGTCATTGCGCATTACTCTCACTTTTACAGAGATGTAGAGCTCTGTTATTCCTGCATTACAGTAATTTCATAGAGATGTCAAGCTCTGTCATTTCTACATTACTCTCATTTTTATGGAGATGTCGAGCGCTGTCATTTCTGCATTACTCCCATTTTCATGAGATGTCGAGCGCAGTCATTACTGCATGACTCCCATTTTTATGGAAATGTCGAGCGCTGTAATTTCTGCATTGTTCTCATTTTCATGGAGATGTCGAGGCTGTCATTTCTGCATTACTCTCATTTTCATGGAGATGTCGATTGCTGTCATTTTCATGGAGATCTCGAGCGCTGTCATTTCTGCATTACTCCCATTTTCATGGAGATGTTGAGCGCAGTCATTTCTTTATTACTCTCATTTTCACAGAGATTTTCATGGAGTTGTTGAGCGCAGTCATTTCTTTATGACTCTCATTTTCACAGAGATGTCGAGCGCTGTCATTTCTGCATCACTCCCATTTTTAAGGAGATGTCAAGCGCTGTCATTGCGCATTACTCTCATGCACTTTTACAGAGATGTCGAGCGCTGTTATTCCTGCATTACTCTCATTTTCATAGAGATGTCGACCGCAGTCATTTCTTTTTCGTGGAAATGTCGAACATCATCCTAACTAGCAGTCCAATAGGCACTTGGTGCCTGGATATCTTAGAATCAGCCTTAGGACAGACCCGTAAACATAAATATAAACATTTACCAATGGAGGTCAGGTTATGGGTCTGATGATGATCTGGGGCTGATTCCGAAAGTTCCAGGCGACTGTTACCTAACTTGCTAGTTTCCGACATATAAAAATAAAAATAAAACAGTTATATACTTACAATATACAGGTGTGGAACATCCTCTTCAGAATATTCACTCAAATAAACTCATTAAAATTCATTGTTTTAAATTGTTACAATTTCATTGAAAAATAGTACACATAACACACCATTGCCTATATAAACACATGATAAATGGTTATTTATGCAAAAATACCACAATTTCATGAACACATGTGTTTCTAATAGAATAATCTCTGCAGTATACTGCATGATACTGCATCAGATAAAGGAAATTTCATACTACCTGGTATATAATTGTTCTGGTTTTAAATGTTGAGTTATCATGATGTTTGGTATTTAATGGGGAATTGACCTATTGGAAAATTTAAGGGTACGCATATAATCTATATATATTTGTAAATTTGAAAATATTTGCTATTTCAATCTGAATTTAGTTTTGTCGTCATGTAAACAATATTTTAATAATAACGTCTCGAATATGGCTATGTTTGACGTTTTTCATAAAAGTCGCGTTTGTACTCAATTGTCAACGTTTTTAGCATCACAAAACGTTAGTTTAGTAGCATGCAATTATATTTTATATCACACTGATTGTCATGATGAGACCTTTCATCTGATATATAAATTATATCATTTAAATTAAGCTGTATTTCTACTATTATTTCTAGAATTTCCTATTTCTTTAACCCTTATTTTGGTTTGAACATTTTAAGAAAAAACGACATTAAAGCCGTTTATCTATTAAATGGCTCGATAAAAAACTGCACAATTTTAATATGTTGTCGAGAATTTAATTTCCTATCGGAATATAAAATAAAAGTTGCTGGTCATCTGAATATTTGTTTCAGTATGATTATTTTAATGAACACAACACCCTTACGAAAAAGACGTCTCTGTCGACGTCGCATCGTACATATAATGTATAACGACCATGACGCAAACACTGGAAACAAACATTGATACATTTATGATTTTAATATTAGTAAATACTGTTTTCAACTTCTTTTTTCTTTATTCATATTATTTTTTCTTCTTTTGAGTTAATATGAAAAATCTAAATTGTATTTGTTTTTTATGCATCATGTCTGATTCGCTCGAATCGCTGGCATAGTATCGCATTAACTATGGCACATGTAATTACTATTAAGTATATCTTTAGTGTTAAACTCTTATTACAGAAACGTATATCGGCCTTATGGTTTATGACGACTTAATTAAGACGTCTTTGCCTAAAAGTGTTTCAGAAGACACCTTCCAGTGGCCTACTTTGCCACTGACCGTTCCAAGGCGGTAGCCTTATTGTCAACCCTTTTATGTTTGTGATGTCGTTTACTTTTATTATTACTTTTGCCTTCTTGTTTGTCTGTTTGCATGTTTGTTTCTGTGTTCTGTTTGCATGTTTGTTTCTGTGTTTTGTGGTTGACTGTCCTCCTTGAATGCTACTTTCCCTGTCCGATCTTTTTATATTTCTTTACTCATGATTATTTTCCTTATATTCAATCATGGATATTTTAAGAATCCGTGGATATGCTTTTACTATTATTCGGCACATATACATTATTATATGACCTGAACACATGGATAGAGGTTTTATAAACGAGTATGAAGTGTAATTTTGTCGTTATTTGGCGAGTTTGTTTCTTTAATATTACAAAACTTTAAATAAATGTAACATTAACTGAAACCTATACATAGAAACTCATAAATCAAGTACATTGATTATTAATAATAAAATAGTAACAATATATAATAATATAATGTCATATTAAAG
>JAWPHD010025864.1:0-14996 GCA_037043455.1 Cyrtodaria siliqua
ATGGAATATTGATAAATATCATTTAAAGCAAAGCAAATCACTGAAAATGAATGCAAACTCCTAACTGGTCATATAAAGCATTATTGCCATTAATTATATATATTCTTCATACAGTTACTTTAATTTTTTCCCCTATAAATGAGCAAGTTTCCATATTTATCAATATTCCATACATGGTCATTTAGAACCGTGATGTCATAGCTCTAACAATGGCGGCTTCCATATCCGTTTCAACATAACCTTCAAATGATCATATCTTCTTTGTTTATTATCCGATTTTGATAATTCTTTCACCATTTTCCAAGTTTCTCAGAACTCTCAATAATAAAGATTGTTTGGCTGTGTCACTATATTCCCTTTAACACACCAGTAGCTCTACAGTCTCTAAAATTCATACACAGTTGCATCTACTACAACAATGCCGTCAATAATGGTGCTGTCCTACTCTCAATGTTGGAAATCAACATTCCATAGACACATTTTCTAGTTTTCATGGTGAATATTTCAGACATTGAACTACCTAGCTGTCCTCAACCAGATGTAGAAGAAGAAGATGAAGACGAAGGAGGAGATAACTCCGAGGGCAGTCAACAAGCGATCAGTTCTGCTATACCAGTTACCTCCCCTCCCAAGTCATTGAGTATAGTATCGTCCCTGACAGACTCAGACCCGCCCAGCCCCGGCGATGAGAAAGGAGTAGTTCAGGACAGCAGTGAGAACACTTCTTCATCACTGAGTCCAATGAAAGGTGAAAACTATTTATTTATATCAAAATATAGAAAATATTTAGCCAGAAATGTACTCATTTCATAATAGTTTCACATGTAGTGGTTGCCCCATTCAAAATATAAACAAATGCCAGACTTATTTATCCCACATTCTGATATAGTTTTGACTTATTTATCCCAAGTTATGGTATTTTTTTGGCTTATTTATCCCAAGTTGTGATATAGTTTTGGCTTATTTATCCCAAGTTGTGATATAGTTTTGACTTGTTTATCCCAAGTTGTGATATAGATTTGACTTATTTATCCCAAGTTGTGATATAGTTTTGGCTTATTTATCCCAAGTTGTGATATAGTTTTGGCTTATTTATCCCAAGTTGTGATATAGTTTTGACTTGTTTATCCCAAGTTGTGATATAGATTTGACTTATTTATCCCAAGTTGTGGTATAGATTTGACTTATTTATCCCAAGTTGTGGTATTGTTTTGGCTTATTTATCCCAAGTTGTGATATTGTTTTGACTTTTTTATCCCAAGTTGTGGTATTGTTTTGACTTATATATCCCAAGTTGTGGTATTGTTTTGGCTTACTTATCCTAAGTTGTGATATTGTTTTGACTTGTTTATCCCAAGTTGTGATATAGTTTTGACTTATTTATCCCAAGTTGTGGTATTGTTTTGACTTATATATCACAAGTTGTGGTATTGTTTTGGCTTATTTATCCCAAGTTGTGATATTGTTTTGACTTGTTTATCCCAAGTTGTGATATAGTTTTGACTTATTTATCCCAAGTTGTGGTATTGTTTTGACTTATATATCCCAAGTTGTGATATTGTTTTGACTTGTTTATCCCAAGTTGTGATATAGTTTTGACTTATTTATCCCAAGTTGTGGTATTGTTTTGACTTATCCCAAGTTGTGATATTGTTTTGACTTATTTATCCCAAGTTGTGGTATTGTTTTGACTTGTTTATCCCAAGTTGTGGTATTGTTTTGGCTTACTTATCCCAAGTTGTGATATAGTTTTGACTTATTTATCCCAAGTTGTGATATTTTTTTGACTTATTTATCCCAAGTTGTGGTATTGTTTTGGCTTACTTATCCCAAGTTGTGATATTGTTTTGACTTATTTATCCCAAGTTGGGATATAGTTTTGACTTATTTATCCCAAGTTGTGGTATTGTTTTGACTTATCCCTAGTTGTGATATTGTTTTGACTTATTTATCCCAAGTTGTGATATTGTTTTGACTTATTTATCCCAAGTTGTGATATAGTTTTGACTTATTTATCCCAAGTTGTGGTATTGTTTTGACTTATATATCCCAAGTTGTGATATTGTTTTGACTTGTTTATCCCAAGTTGTGATATAGTTTTGACTTATTTATCCCAAGTTGTGGTATTGTTTTGACTTATCCCAAGTTGTGATATTGTTTTGACTTATTTATCCCAAGTTGTGATATTGTTTTTCCTTATTAATCCCAAGTTGTGATATAGTTTTGACTTATTTATTCCCAAGTTGTGGTATTGTTTTGACTTATATATCCCAAGTTGTGATATTGTTTTGACTTGTTTATCCCAAGTTGTGATATAGTTTTGACTTATTTATCCCAAGTTGTGGTATTGTTTTGACTCATATATCCCAAGTTGTGGTATTGTTTTGGCTTACTTATCCCAAGTTGTGGTATTGTTTTGGCTTACTTATCCCAAGTTGTGATATAGTTTTGACTTATTTATCCCAAGTTGTGATATTTTTTTGACTTATTTATCCCAAGTTGTGGTATTGTTTTGGCTTACTTATCCCAAGTTGTGATATTGTTTTGACTTATTTATCCCAAGCTGGGATATAGTTTTGACTTATTTATCCCAAGTTGTGGTATTGTTTTGACTTATCCAAGTTGTGATATTGTTTTGACTTAATTATCCCAAGTTGTGATATTGTTTTGCCTTATTTATCCCAAGTTGTGATATAGTTTTGACTGATTTATTCCCAAGTTGTGGTATTGTTTTGACTTATATATCCCAAGTTGTGATATTGTTTTGACTTGTTTATCCCAAGTTCAGATATAGTTTTGACTTATTTATCCCAAGTTGTGGTATTGTTTTGACTTATATAGCCCAAGTTGTGGTATTGTTTTGGCTTACTTATCCCAAGTTGTGTTATTGTTTTGACTTATATATCCCAAGTTGTGGTATTGTTTTGGCTTATTTATCCCAAGTTGTGATATTGTTTTGACTTGTTTATCCCAAGTTGTGGTATTGTTTTGGCTTACTTATCCCAAGTTGTGATATAGTTTTGACTTATTTATCCCAAGTTGTGATATTGTTTTGACTTATTTATCCCAAGTTGTGGTATTGTTTTGACTTATTTATCCCAAGTTGTGATATTGTTTTGACTTATTTATCCCAAGTTGTGATATTGTTTATCCCAAGTTGTGGTATTGTTTTGACTTATTTATCCCAAGTTGTGATATTGTTTTGACTTATTTATCCCAAGTTGTGATATTGTTTATCCCAAGTTGTGGTATTGTTTTGACTTATTTATCCCAAGTTGTGATATTGTTTATCCCAAGTTGTGGTATTGTTTTGACTCATATATCCCAAGTTGTGGTATTGTTTTGGCTTACTTATCCCAAGTTGTGGTATTGTTTTGGCTTACTTATCCCAAGTTGTGATATAGTTTTGACTTATTTATCCCAAGTTGTGATATTTTTTTGACTTATTTATCCCAAGTTGTGGTATTGTTTTGGCTTACTTATCCCAAGTTGTGATATTGTTTTGACTTATTTATCCCAAGCTGGGATATAGTTTTGACTTATTTATCCCAAGTTGTGGTATTGTTTTGACTTATCCAAGTTGTGATATTGTTTTGACTTAATTATCCCAAGTTGTGATATTGTTTTGCCTTATTTATCCCAAGTTGTGATATAGTTTTGACTGATTTATTCCCAAGTTGTGGTATTGTTTTGACTTATATATCCCAAGTTGTGATATTGTTTTGACTTGTTTATCCCAAGTTCAGATATAGTTTTGACTTATTTATCCCAAGTTGTGGTATTGTTTTGACTTATATAGCCCAAGTTGTGGTATTGTTTTGGCTTACTTATCCCAAGTTGTGTTATTGTTTTGACTTATATATCCCAAGTTGTGGTATTGTTTTGGCTTATTTATCCCAAGTTGTGATATTGTTTTGACTTGTTTATCCCAAGTTGTGGTATTGTTTTGGCTTACTTATCCCAAGTTGTGATATAGTTTTGACTTATTTATCCCAAGTTGTGATATTGTTTTGACTTATTTATCCCAAGTTGTGGTATTGTTTTGACTTATTTATCCCAAGTTGTGATATTGTTTTGACTTATTTATCCCAAGTTGTGATATTGTTTATCCCAAGTTGTGGTATTGTTTTGACTTATTTATCCCAAGTTGTGATATTGTTTTGACTTATTTATCCCAAGTTGTGATATTGTTTATCCCAAGTTGTGGTATTGTTTTGACTTATTTATCCCAAGTTGTGATATTGTTTATCCCAAGTTGTGGTATTGTTTTGACTTATATATCCCAAGTTGTGGTATTGTTTTGGCTTACTTATCCCAAGTTGTGATATAGTTTTGACTTATTTATCCCAAGTTGTGATATTGTTTATCCCAAGTTGTGGTATTGTTTTGGCTTATTTATCCCAAGTTGTGATATTGTTTTGACTTGTTTATCCCAAGTTGTGGTATTGTTTTGGCTTACTTATCCCAAGTTGTGATATAGTTTTGACTTATTTATCCCAAGTTGTGATATTGTTTTGACTTATTTATCCCAAGTTGTGGTATTGTTTTGACTTATTTATCCCAAGTTGTGATATAGTTTTGACTTATTTATCCCAAGTTGTGATATTGTTTATCCCAAGTTGTGATATTGTTTATCCCAAGTTGTGATATTGTTTTTATCTGAAAAGCAAGTTTTAAGTATGCTTCCTGAAAAAATACTCCTCCATGCAAAGTTTCCCATTAACATAAACTGCACATTCCTGTATGCATAGATTAAATAATAGATAGGGTCTGGCCTCAGCAAGTTGGTTTATTTAAACACTGAGATGGGCATGCCAATCAAGGTTTTTAAATAGCCAAAGAGCTGAGACAGGCTCTATCTGCTTTGTAGTAGGGTGTGCTTAATGACCCTGCCTGTTCTCTAAATTCCATTTATTGGAAGTTGGAGTATGGTAAGGCGCCACCCTTTCGTTTATTCTGAATTAAGCCATTTATTTCTATGCGTTCATCAAATTCAATTTCACCGACCGTACTACAAATGCTATTATACTACTTTGTTTTATTGACTGCGCAGGTGACTTTTACCATTACTTGCATAGGGATAATAAACCTTAGTTACACACGTTTGTTTTATGGTTTGTAAGACAGTTTCTGTTATATTCAGGTGGAACTCCACTAGGAGAAAGCCCCATGGGAGTGTTCAGAATGAAGAAGAACCTGATCAGGGAGAGGTCGGGCAGTAAGCAAGAGTTCAGAAATATCCCTAGGCTTAATCAGGTACATCATATATTCTGAAAAGAAAAAGAAACGCATAATGGGTATTTCCGCTATATATTGTATTAGGCCTGTCCTTTCGGAAAGAAGGAATTTAGGTTTAAACAGCACCGAACACACCAATGGTTACCCCTTTAAAGTTTCATTATCGACAGAATGCACATTTGGCTTAAGCAGGTGAGCAAACTTAGGCTTTAAACTTTGCAATTTCTTAACATTAAATATAATACTGAAATGGCTTGACTTTTTCACGCGAATCTTCAACATTTATGAATTTCGTGTAACAAAGTATGCTTTGATTAAAATGTCTACTACATGACAGGGTTGTCCTTTCTGTAATTAGTTATAGCCCCTTTTTGTACAATACACCTTGAGATATATCTGGAATATTATGTGGAATTAGGTGTATATAAAAGTGTAGTATAGGCAAGTTTTTGATTATGCGTTCCTTTGTCCGTTCCGTATATTTATATTTTAACAGTAATATTTCATGAAGTCAGTACCTGAAGTGTTTGTCTATTTGATAGAGCACTTTGTGTCATAAAGGGACAAATGGCAATCTTGATTGTTTGTTTTTAAACCCACAGCATATTACTAATGGTTGATTCTGTGGTGCCAATAATACATTCAAACCGAGGTAGAATAATGAAAAACATCTAAAACTTCAAATTGTATTACCTTGTATTTAATTATATTCAAGCAGATTTAAGGTAAAATCTTGCTCGATAAATAAATATTTTAATGATTGATAAATACTTCAGGATTGCCTACATGTCCAACAACAGGCCTACTGACTGTAGTCCAACAACAGGCCTACTGACTGTAGTCCAACAACAGGCCTACTGACTGTAGTCCAACAGCAGGCCTACTGATTGTAGTCCAACAACAGGCCTACTGATTGTAGTCCAACAGCAGGCCTACTGATTGTAGTCCAACAACAGGCCTACTGACTGTAGTCCAACAGCAGGCCTACTGATTGTAGTCCAACAACAGGCCTACTGACTGTAGTCCAACAGCAGGCCTACTGACTGTAGTCCAACAACAGGCCTACTGATTGTAGTCCAACAACAGGCCTACTGACTGTAGTCCAACAACAGGCCTACTGACTGTAGTCCAACAGCAGGCCTACTGATTGTAGTCCAACAACAGGCCTACTGACTGTAGTCCAACAGCAGGCCTGCTGATTGTAGTCCAACAACAGGCCTACTGACTGTAGTCCAACAGCAGGCCTACTGATTGTAGTCCAACAACAGGCCTACTGATTGTAGTCCAACAACAGGCCTACTGACTGTAGTCCAACAGCAGGCCTACTGATTGTAGTCCAACAACAGGCCTACTGATTGTAGTCCAACAACAGGCCTACTGACTGTAGTCCAACAGCAGGCCTACTGATTGTAGTCCAACAACAGGCCTACTGACTGGAGACAGACTGTCATTTAACTAGAGCTCCAAAACATGTGTTGGTTTAGTTAATAGTATTTTATTAGAACCACGTGAGCCAAACATTTGTCTTAATTTACATTAAAATGTCACTGAGTATATTTCGCATGTGTTTGTATACAGTATGTTATAACGAATGCTCAGCCCTTCCTGTAATGTCCATGCCACCTAATGGTGCATGTATATTTGAGTAATTAAAACATTATTTATGTAGCTTACCTGTTTATTTCATATGAGGTTTATTTCATACGAGAATATTATTTATGTACTGTAGTGTACCTGTTCATTTATGTAGCATACCTGTTTATTTCATATGAGAGCATTGTTTATGTAGTGTAGTGTACCTGTTCATTTATGTAGCGTACCTGATTATTTCATATGGGAACATTATTTATGTAGCGTACCTAGCTTGTTTATTTCATATGAGAACATTATTTATGTACTGTAGAGTACCTGTTCATTTATGTAGCATACCTGATTATTTCATATGGGAACATTATTTATGTAGTGAACCTGTTCATTTCATATCAAAACATTATTTATGCAGCATACATGTTCATTTCATATAAGATCAGTAGTGAACCTGTTCATTTCATATCAAAACATTATTTATGCAACATACATGTTCATTTCATATAAGAACAGTAGTGAACCTGTTCATTTCATATGGGAACATTATTTATGCAGCGTACCTGTTTATTTCGTATGAGATCATTATTTAGGTATCACACCTTTTCATTTGATGAGAAAATTATTTAGGTAGCGTACCTTTTCATTTCATATGGGAACATTATTTATGTAGCATACCTGTTCATTTCATATGAGAACATTATTTATGCAGCTTACCTTTTCATTTCATATGAGAAAATTATTAAGGTAGCATAACTGTTTATTTCATATGGGAACATTATTTAGTTAGCGTACCTTTTCATTTCATATGGGAACATTATTTAGTTAGCGTACCTTTTCATTTCATATGGGAACACTATTTAGTTAGCGTACCTTTTTATTTCATATGGGAACATTATTTTGGTAGCATACCTGTTCATTTCATGTAAGAACATTATTTAGGTATCATACCTTTTCATTTCATATGGGAACATTATGTAGTGTACCTTTTCTTTTCATATATGAGCTTATTGTAGCGTAACAGTTTATTTCATATGAGAACATTATTTATCCAGCATACCTTTTCATTTCATATGAAAACATTATTTAGGTAGAGTACCTTTTCATTTCATATGAGAACATTATTTATGTAGTGTATCTGTTCATTTCAGACACAGTTCATACAAATGTGGAAAACACTCTACGACATGTTTGCCGGCGAGCCAGCAGAGCAGAGTTTATACCATTCTATAGCAACTGTGGGAACTCTTCTATTGGAGATAGGAGAAGTCGGCAAGCAGTTTTACCTCCGACAGGAAAGTTCCAATGCTACCTTGGAAGGCAGTGTTGAAAGTACACGTGGGAGTGAAACTGAATGTCCATTACAATTACCTCCCCTAGATAAGAAAGAAACAATTGTAATTGGTGAGAGTTCGCCATTGGATGAGAAATCAGAAAGTAGTGATTTGGAATCATTCGGCGGGAGTGGTGACAATTCTGGACCAGATGTGGCAGACATTTCCGACAAACTTGGAGAAATTAATGTAAGTGCACAAGACCCATCAGCGGCTAGTAAAACAGAAATCTCTGCAGATGAATCGAGTAACAGTGAACAGTTGAATAGTGACAGTGCAGTTTCTTCCAACACAGGTGCATCAGTGCATCGCGGAGAACGTACCATATCAACATCGTCAAGCAAGGTGGACACAGACTGGTCGATTAGTTTTGAACAGTTCTTGGCATCCATGTTGACAGAACCGGCACTTGTGAAATATTTCGAGACACAGACTGACCTTCAGGAATTGGTCTCAAAAACAAGAAACAGGAGATTGTTAATGAGGCAGATGAGTCCCCCCTTCGAGGATAAAAAGTAACAATTCGAAAAAGTGTTATAACTTAGTCTCTATCATCCAGACACACTCAAGCTGACTGCGAGCGCTAGCGAGCATCTGGACTCGAGGTTCATTAAAATGTTTGACTGATAGACGGCGCCAAACGTCAAAGCTGACTGGGCCGTGACGTCATTTTGACCACAACATAAAAGTGCACGTTGTATTATGCGCAACATTAGTTCCAATGGGATGTGTGTATGTCCTTATTAAATATACAATTAACTTCGTTTTTTGTATTTCTCTAAAAACATATAAATATAATCTATATTACAAAATGAATATAATGGTGTTTAAATTTTTTAGCATTAATCGTGATCCGCTGACTTTGGGGTAATTTTATTGCACAACAATGTGCTTAACGTCACATAGTTCTTGACGCCGTCGGGACATAGGGGGCGATTCCCATAACAAACTGAATTTGAACAATCAGCGGACGGTGATTTTTTTTGTCCACACCTCGTTTTGACGTCACAAATTTTAAAGAAGCTTTACTCCAGACCATCGTGTGGACTTCTTTGAGAGGTCTCGCGAGAGGTCTGGATGATCAAGACTACAAAAGGACTTATATGTCTATTTCACATGGTTAATTATATACGATGTAAATTATTGTTATGCAAACGAAACTGCAATAGATTAACATGTTATAGGCAGCAAACTATAACAAGTTGTAAACTTTGATAACAACATGATTGTTAAGGTCTCGACTATGTGTAATTGAGGAGGAGTGTTGGTGTGTTGTTAAGGTCTCAACTATGTCTAATTGAGGTGGGTGCTGATATATAGTCTTGACAATGTCTAATTAAGGTGATGTGTTGATGTTGTTAAGGTCACAGCTGTGTCTCATTCAGGTGGTGTATTGATATTGTGTTAAGGTCTCGACTATATCTAAATGAGGTGCAGTGTTGATATGTTGTTAATGTTTTGTATGTCTTATTCAGGTGGTGAGTTGATATTGTGTCAAGGTCTCAACTATGTCCTATTCAGGTGGTGTATTGATATCTTGTTAAGGTCTCGAATATGTCTGATTAAAGTGGTGTGTAGGTATTGTAAAGGACTCAACTGCATCTATTTGAGGTGGAGTGTTGGCGTGTTGTTAAGGTCTTGACTTCAGGTGATGTGTTGATGTTGTTAAGGTCACGACTATGTCTCAGTCAGGTGGTGAGTTGATATTGTGTTAAGATCTCGACTATGTCTATTTGAGGTGGAGCATTGGCATGTTGTTAAGATCTAATTGAGGTGGTGTATTTGATATGTTGTTAAGGTCTTGACTATGTTTAATTAAGGTGTTGTGTAGACAGGTATTTTGTTAAGGTCACGACTATGTCTAATTCAGGTTGTGTCTTATAGATGAATCTTGGGTAGAACATCATAATGTGATATTGGTGTATAAATGGGCAAATGACCTTAAGTAAGTTAGGGACTTACTTTATACTTAATGTGCATTTCAGGGTATCTAGACGACGAATATGAATCAAGATTTTTTATTATTGCTTGCTATATATTTTCATACCTGATATGGTGAGATGAATGAAAATAGATAATCCTGGATCTGTTTACAATCTTGCCATAGCCATCTGTTAGGCTTCACAAAGCCCAAAATTCATTTTGACCCCCGTGTTTACATTGTAAAAATAAAACAACATGGTGATGTTATTTTTAGAAATTGTCGTCTGCACATGATGTCGTCTGCACATGACTATTCCTAGAGTTCGGACGTACCAAGTAAATGTAGGCTATGCAGCGTGGTGTTGTTCAGTGGTCAGCACCTCCAGCAAACGATCTTACTTTACTTTTATTTTGGAATGAAAACCATTATATCTAGCAAATAAAAAGTAGGTAAAGTAGGCAAGTCAAATGAATTTTTTAAAGTCACCCTAGGAAAATGGATGTTCCATCGCCATTTTTGTTTTAATCTGTCAATAAAACTACCAATGTAAACATGTGGGGTCAAAACGAAATTTCAAACAGATCCAGGAGCGAATAATAAAAAAAAATCTTGATTCATATTCGACATCTAGGCATCATGATGACGTAGAAAACAATGAAGAGGTAAATTAATCCACAGGTAAATGTATTTATCAATTATCTGGCAATAGTTACACAGCTATACAATTCAGATTTACCTCATTTCCCCATGCAGTCATGCAGTGGTAAAAGTAGTATCGTCATCCAAATAATACTTACTTAGTAGCGGATTTAAATATACGTTTCTCTCTGGGATTTATCAAGAAATGTTTGTATGACGTTTAAGAGTTAAATGTGTTAATTGATAATACCACAAGGTGGCCATTCATTTTTAAAGGGACATATTGCAATCTTGAAGTATGTATTGAGAGATAAAATTATTCCCTTGATTAATTTATTTAATGTCATTTAATAATGGAGGTGGAGTTACATATCTCATTTTTCTGTTATTTTTATCTTAAGATTTACTAAATTAATGATGCATATACTTAACAATTAGTAGTATGCATAAATAATCTGTTCTAAACTGTTTAGGAAATTAATAATTAATATACAAATTGTGTTGAAAAAAATAGCGTAAAGCGGCAATACAAATGTAGATTGTCATGTGTCCCTTTAATATCATTGGATACACATAGATCGTCGTGTGTCTCTCTGATATCATTGGATACACATAGATCATCGTGTGTCCCTCTGATATCATTGGATACACAGATCGTCGTGTGTCCCTCTGATATCATTGGATACGCATAGATCGTCGTGTGTCCCTCTGATATCATTGGATACGTATAGATCGTCGTGTGTCCCTCTGATATCATTGGATACGCATAGATCGTCGTGTGTCCCTCTGATATCATTGGATACGCATAGATCGTCGTGTGTCCCTCTGATATCATTGGATACGCATATATTTTCGTGTGTCCCTTTAATATCATTGGATACACATAGATTGTTGTGTGTCCCTCTAATATCATTGGATACACACAGATTGTAATGTTATCCTCATGTGACAAATGCTCTTCCTGTATTTGATATTACAAAGGGAGGAGCTGATGTAATTGTAAAATGAACATTATCTATTGTGTATATATTTGGTGATTTTGTACATTATTTTTCAAAAATAAATAAATGTTTTAATAGAAAGGAAAGTTGTTTGCTCATTTCAGTGGCAATGTGCCTAGATTTGGGGAGTGTCATTCATCTGGTGATGTACTTTTGTCAGCTTTCAAGTTAAACTAAAAAAACACAAAAAAAAACATATATCGGTGAAAGTTTTTAGGCTTCTAACAAAAAAATCGGGGGGAAAAATAATATTGCCTCTTAATACAATAATAGATTTTTTACTTTCATTGGTTTAACAAATCAAAATAATCTATTAATTAACAGTTACTGCCTCTTACATAAACTCATGCTGTACACAGACTTAGAAGAAACAAAGAAGTTATTTATAACATATTTTATTACTATGTTGGTTGGTTGCAATGACTGATGACCGCAACTAAGAATAACCACAGACATATTAATAAATAGATAGGAAACTTCCTTTCTTAACCAGTGAAGTAACCAAAATATCAAGTGACACCTTTAATAACTTTTCCTTCTATCTTCTCGCTCAATTATTCACTGATTTCGATGAGAATACATTCAAAAGATTCATAGTGAATAGCAAAATGGGATTATAATAATTTGCGTTTATTTTTAAAATAACACATTGTAAAAAATTACATGTTTAAAATTAAAAATGTCATCATTTTTCACTTTTTCCTTAAAATCAAGGTTTTGACATAGTCAAAGTTTCCGTCAAACTCCTGTTTTGCTCTAAATGTAAGAGAAAGCAAAATACTACCATTGGAAAGAAAATTCAATTTGTGATGGGATTTGGCATGAATGAAACTTGTATCTATAAAACTCTTCATGATATGTGTGTTTAAAGTTTGGAAATATTTTGTGAAATTTTCGCACTGTGCCACGTGAAATTTAAACAATTTTCGTAGTTTCCAATCAATTTGTTATTAGGTCTGTGGAATAACTAAACAGTTTATTGAAACCTATTTACTACACTAGGAGATAATTAAGACCTTGCCCCTGTTTGGTCACGGGGCAAAGAATAGGGCACTGCAGATCCCTTTGGAGGGGTAGGCAGAAGGGGAGAATCCCCCCAAATTCATGTTCATTTTATCATTTTTTGTTCATGTTCATTAAAGGTCTTCATCATGATCCCTGCATTGTTTCAAGTGCTATCTCGCTCGCATCAAAAGAGCAGTGGCAGAAAAACAATAACGTGGCTCCAGCTTAAATGGAGTTTCTACGATAGAATTTGCAGCAACCCTGCAGTTCAGGGTGAGAAGGTTCTAGGCCCATTTTCCATATTTTATCTCGATGTACATGGAAGATGAGCCTGGCATGTTCATGCCTTTTAGGCGCCATATAACCTTTTCATGTGTTGGTGCGCCTTAAAACCCCAATTCAATTCAGAAATTTGACTGAATCCCCGTAGAAGTTTTAGAAATTGTCTAAAAAGAATATTTCTGCCAAGTTTCATTGAAATATTCCATTTGAATTGAATATTTTAATCTTTGAAAAGTCCCTCTCTGGAACCCATTGCATAATCTGTTTAAATTTGTATAAGAAGTTAACTTGTATTGAAGACTGTAGTTTGGACCAAAATACCACTGTCTTTCATGTGAATTTTAAAACCTCTATAAATAGATGTTAATTCCATTCAGCCTTAGTTAACATGTCTTCCAGCACAAGTTAAACAAATATGTGATTATGATATTTTTTCCTTGAGAAATCAAACTTTATCCTTTAGAAATTGAAAAAAAGTTTAACAGGTAGTATTTACATATTAAACATAGAAATGTTTCAAGGTGGGAAGTCCATGGGCATTATTCTGTTGTTTACCCATTTATGTTTTCAATTTAACCAACTGAGTGCTGGTTATTGTGTTCCTTTCAAAGATGGGGGTGACATAGGTGCTACTTTCTGGTGATGGTGAAGATTGAAGTGTTTCATTTTCTAATAGCTTCAACATTAATCATTCAAATTTAATCAAACTTTGCATAATTATGTCTTCAGTATCATCAGGGCACGCAGATTCCGGACAGAGCTGTAGATAAGCCGAGTTTTTGAGTATTTTACTCATACTTTTTTTTACAAAACCTCTCAATTTTTAAAAAATGTGAGTATTAACTCATTGACAACGTTACTAAAAAACTGTAAACTATCAAAAATCATGAGTATTATATTTGTATGTATTGTCCTGTGGAACAGTTTTATGCCTTATTTACATGATGAGTTACAAGTGTATAATGTATATAACCTTTCATGCGTTGGTGCACCTTCAAACCCAATTCAGTTCAATTCTATAAAGAACAAAGGTCATCATTTATAGTTTCTTTTGGTTTAAATCAGAATCGTTGTTTCTTTTAAATGATTAATTAATTTACATTCATTTTGAAAGCATGAATGTTTGAACATTATTTTTACTCTGAACGTTTTCCTTGTGACTCATTCATTTTGGATCTGATGAGTAAATACTCATTGCAGTCAAAAATTATCTACAGCTCTGGTTCCATAACTATGTATTGCATTTATGAAAAGAAAATTTAGGGCCTTTTTTTGACATAGAAACTTAATTTATTGACAGTAATATAGGAGACATTTATTGCCGACAGGCAGGCTTTCTTGCGGCTATTTTACTGGGTATTGGTGGTTATTAACTATCATGAGATGAGATTTGTGTATGTGATATTGTAAAGGTGCCTAGACTGTATTGTCTGATTTTATGTATGAATGTAATAAATACTTGCTGCTATATTTGAAGTCAAATGCACTTGAAATAACAACAGAGCCAAATTGGTGTTGGGATCCTAGCAAGTGGACAGATAACACTGACCTTACACATATACCTGTCTGGTAAGGTCAGTATTTAAATGGGGCGAAGGGAATTGATTCAAGAAAAAGTGCAATATTTAACGTTTTAGAGGGCATTATAATACTTAAAGCTACATTTTCAATATTGTGGATCATAATGTGAAGAAATGAGGGCTATTCGAATTAAACATACCCGGGTCCCCAGGAAAGCAATTTAATAAACGTCTTTGGAAACACCCTAATTTCAGAAATTTGGTTTGCTTTAATCTCAATTTTGCATCTATGGGTGAGAGTTCAAATTCAAAAGTTCCTTCGTGGGGTCCCATTCTTGTTCTGATGGGATAGCCCTGACCTTGATTTATATTTTCTGTTAACATATGATGAATGGATAACAGAATGTTCAAATGCTTTATCAGTGTTACTTGCAGTGCATGTATGTACATGCATTTGTTTTAAAAAAAA
>JAWPHD010025865.1:0-14993 GCA_037043455.1 Cyrtodaria siliqua
GTCTACCAATTTGGTACCAGGTTCATCAGTGATGTTATATCCTCGGGGTATCCTCACTGACACCCCACTCCCCCTCTCCCACCGGTGGAGGAAAACACTGATATGTGCACAATGGTCACAAGCTATAGCTCTGATCCTTCATGATTTAAGTCATTCATTTTGCAATGAAATTATGTAAAAATTTGACAAAAAAAAACAGTGAGAGAAAAGGATTTAACTTAGCGTGCGGTCTCGACGTAGCTTTATTTTGGGGCAAGTGACTTTTGAAATTGGGGCAAGTGACATTTTGGGCAGTGCAAGTGGATTTTGAAAATCTACTTGCCCTGGGCAAGTGAATTTTCAAAATATTTCCAGACCCCTGCTTAGATAACATTAAGAAATTCCTGATTCAGGGGAAAGAACTCCCGCGAAGTGAAGTTTGATTATGATACGCGGAAATATATGTAATACATTTGTGAGAAAAAATATCGATTTCTTTGTAAATAAATTTTAAACACAGTTATTTTCATATACAGTTAACAGTTTATATTTATTTTCCAATGTAGTTTGCCGGTTAAAATGCCTTCCTGGAGGAACTGGACTTGAAAACTTATATCACTGTATACAATTTGTGGGTGGGGTAATGCTAAAAAAAAAATAAAAAAATCTGTCCTAAATTGTTCCATCTTACCATTGCTACGCTTTCACTTAATGACTACTGCCAACGCTACTTAAACGTACATCAATTGATTATGAGAAGATAGGAATTACTGATTTTTATTTTTTTCTCAGTATTTAAAGAATTATAATGACTATCTGAATCCCGTTAAATCAGAATCAGCTTTAATATAATGAGATCATGATGTCGTCAGCTGGGTATAAGTAATAGATAGAGTCAGGTCTCAGTGAGCTGGTTCATTTAAATACATTTTAATAAAACGAGATACGTAAACGTATTGCCAAACAAGATAAATGATAACTGACAAAGACAAAAACAGACACATTATTTTTAAGGCAAGTAAAAAAACAGGGCTGGTGACAAAAAACCTCAGGGCTAGTGGGAAAAAAAACAGGGCTAGTGGATTTTCAGGACCCACTAGCCCTGGGCTAGTCCCCTAAAAAAATATTCTTGGAGCACTGACACATTCGGTATACACAGGGTCTGAATGACACTGACTACCACAACAGCCATGGTTCTCACGTCTCCGTCTAGGTATTCTTCTTTTAGTTTAGATACTACAGATTACCAAATATGCAAACGACGACTAGATTCGTCAGGGGATGTTTATGCTCACACAACCTTCCAATTGTTCACTCGATTTTTTAAACATGCAGAATGAATAACAAATACGTAGTCTAGATCATCTGCGACGCTTGCTTGTTTACAAAATTATCAGGCAGTAAATTTATAAAACATTTTGTAACATATTATTCGTTTGTATAAACACAAAAGTTCGTAGCTTAATAAGTGCAACCTTATGCTTTTATTTACCATCATCTAACCATCTAAACATAACGCTTTCTCTTTCATGGCTTTTGAAGTACTTTTATTTCCAAATAATAAATGGGTATTCTGCTATTTTGCCACAAGCTAATCAAGAGGTGGCGACAAACTATTTAATACATTATATCAGTCAACTTGTGACAAATATTGGCCAAATTATGGATCTGACACGAGTATGTATATAGAAATTAACCTGTCAAAATTAGAAGATAGTGCCCAGTCCTCCCCGACAATATAACACACAGGAGACGGTACTATTGCTTACACCGCCATTGCTTACCGGCATGCCATGCGCAAAAACACACAGATCACTCTTCAGCGACACCTGTCACACACCATCAAGCATGTGTGGCACGTCATTTTTCAACACATGTAGGGTTACATATCATGGACAATTTTCTGTGGTGTAGGCAGACCACGTACTTTGTCTGGGTACAACCAGTACAAGAAATCAGAGAGAATTATCCTTTTACATTTAAAGTGGAGTACGTGGCTCAGTGGTAGAGCACGGAACTTCAGATCAAAAAGGTTGTGGGTTCGATCCTCGCCGTGGCCATGTCATTTATCCTTGAGCAAGATAATTAATACACATTGCTTAATACTGGTTCTACCCAGGGAACCTGCACATAACCGTCGAAAGGGGGTGTTGCAGTATCGGTAGATACATAGATACATGTAGGATCCAAGTCATTCTTTGAAAAAGGAGTCGCGCTCGTGGTCACCTTGCATCAAATGGAAGTCGTGGCCATGTCATTTATCCTTGAGCAAGATAATTAATACACATTGCTTAATACTGGTTCTACCCAGGGAACCTGCACATAATCGTCGAAAGGGGGTGTTGCAGTATCGGTAGATACATAGATACATGTAGGATCCAAGTCATTCTTTGAAAAAGGAGTCGCGCTCGTGGTCACCTTGCATCAAATGGAAGTCACTGAACTTCACTATTGTTTCTCAATGGAAATATTCCATTCTATTCTGATAAAAATTGTCCTGTCGCTATGAAGACACTAAAAATACGACACTTTTGTACCACTCTTCAACGCATATACACACAAATTCCAATTAAAACACATTATACTGTTACAGTTTAGCATATTACTTACAATACATGCGTTTAATACGACGATTCACTTCGCTGAATCGCTGAAACAAATTAACGCGCCAAACAGGAAGAAAATGGCGGTAAATCATAAATGAAAACATCCGAGGGTTCCGTTTTTACTTTAGTATAGCTACTAACGGTTACCAAATGCGCAAACATCAACTACACATTTAAGGGGCATGTTTGTGGACACACTACCCTCCGACTTTTCACCCGTATATTTAATCATGGAAATTGATTGACAAACAAGTTATGTCATCAAGCGCAGTAAACTAGGTCACGCTATACAAACACGAAGTTGACAAACAATAACAAACCAGTCATCAACTGCGTCTGCACATTTTATTGATACGTACAACAGTCGACGGTGTCAACCCTCTCCACATTACAACACATATTTTACTTACGACAAAGTGTATACGCCTAATTGTACAACGTCAAAAGCACTCTTTGATTTCATGTGTGAAAAAAAGATGGCCGCATCAGCATCAAAATAAATAAATATGAAACAGAGGCTATGACGTCAGGCTATTCCAACAATACATTACTTTCATCAAACGCCTCCCGAATATTGAGTTTTTGGACAGTGAGGTCTAAAGCAACTTTATTCTCAATATAAAACACACATATATCTATACAACACTTCCTTGGAATTTTATTAGAACAAAATGTATTTCACATCGACTCAAAACATTATACAGAAAGTGGAATTCACAATTTACTATCTCCATACACGAGGGGTACAGCAAATTCACGCTTCACTGTGCACTATATGCAGTATATGGAATCTCGAATTAGGTCAAACTCCATCACAGTAGTAGAGCGTTCAATGGTTTCCATACACAGTAATAGTTATCTGAATTTCTATATTCATGAATAATAACGCTCTATGAAAACAAAATATGACATCACAAACACAAAGGGGTTGAAATAGGGCTGTCTTGGAACAGTCAGTGGCAAATTAGAACTCTGTGGATTTAAACCAGGTTCTATCACTCTTACCATATTTTTATTTCAATAAACGTAACAGTGTACATAACGGTATCCCCGCTATAATCTCTAACAAACAAGGCAGCGTTAATAGGCAATATAAATAAAACACATAAATGATGTATATATAATATAAAAAAACAAAGCCTAGAAATCCACATAGTAAGTACTCCGTGACTTGGCAGAAATCAGAGCAGCACGAGAACAAACCTTTAAGGTTACGACAAGGCAAAATTGCAGATAAACATCAAACGCTACCGTCTTATAAGGATTTAGGTAGACGTCATCAGTGACAATGACCTTTATATTTTAGTATGGTCATGTCAATGTTATCAAGATGAGTATATGTGGAAAGTTTGATTAAGAAATATCAAAAAATTAGAAAGTTATAGCCAACGTTAATTTTTCGTGAAGAAGGAAATTAGTATTTAACCCATAAAATTACCTTCAGTGTGACCTTGATCTTTATATTTCAGTATGGTTATGTCGATGTTGTCAGGATGAGTATTTATTGAAGGTTCGATGAAGAATTATCAAGAAATAAGAAAGTTATAGCTAACGTTAAGTTTTCGTGACGGACGGACGTACTGGCGGACGACAAAGTGATCCCTATGTATCGCATTGCTTCTTCGAAAAGGCGACACAATAAAAACAATCCTGTAAGACAACGTTCAATCAGCCAATAATCTTGTGTGTTATATTTTTAAAAATCTGAGTCCGATTTTGTCTAGGTGATTTTGGACACTATGATGACGTTTGCGTACATCCTGAATGAGATGGTAAAATTTCACGTCAATCTTGAATCCGCTTAATGGATTATTCTATTGTTGCTAGCTATGGCTTTTGCCAACTCACTGAGTGTATGCGTTGGCGTCTTATATGAGTTTGTTTTCTTACATTTATCTCAAAATGTCTCAATGCAATGCTAATACATATATCGTCCTTTATATTCAGTTCGGAGAATTATTAAAAAAATCGATTTATTTAAATCATGAATAAAATCCGGGTCCGTATTCATCAAGCATTTTAAGTGGACAATACTATTTAAGTGAAAGTTAAAGATGTTTACATATTTTTAAATATGCTTATTAACCTCAGTCTCAGGGACACTACAAACCGTTTATTTTTATATAAATAATTAGCTGTATGTTTTCTTTTTTTAATTCTCACCTAATTTGCTTTTACCAATCAATTTATATCGTAATACCAGTATGTGAAGTTCTTTAATAAATACTTCAAATTTCTGATCTTGAATAACATGACCTTTAAATAATATGGCTCTTGTTTGTTTGTCCTCATCTGCTCGGAATATGGCTATAACTAAGCTCTGATTTGTTATCACGCCATCTAGTCTTCTGTGTTATTGATTCTATACTAAACGGAACTCATAACCAATAGTATATAACTTGACTAACATATAAGGAAAATATCATTTATTAAGTTGTTTGGTAAATATTGGGCGCGGTTCCAAAGAGTGGTCAGCCCTTAAAACGTTACACAAAGGGTATGGCACAATAGCCTGATACTCTTAATGAAGCCCCGGAAGGGGCTTTGAAGTAGGATACCGCTTAAGCCGGTGCTAGGGGGCGTGAGAGGTTTTGTTTCTTTCATTACTTCTCATGAACAGACTCAATAAAACCGAATCTGCTGCTTTATTCTTTTAATTGTGTTTGTTGCTCCCAAAGGATCACCTTTATCAGTATTTATTAACATTCACACTAGCGTTCGTTTAGTGCAGTGTGGCGGCTGTAAAATGTCTCCCCGTGCTACGAATCAGTAGTGTTATTTTACTGGTCCTTTGGTACCAACGAGCCCAATATAGGTGGCTTTAAAGTAGAATACCGCTTAAGCCGGTGCTAGGGGCGTGAGAGGTTTTGCTTCTTTCATTACTTCTCATCAACAGACTTAATAAAACCGAGTCTGCTGCTTTATTCTCTTAATTGTGTTTGTTGCTCCCAAAGGATCACCTTTATCAGTATTTATTAAACAAAAGAGGGTTTACTCAAAAGCCTTATACCCGTAATGAAACCCCAAAAGGCTTATTCAAAACTCTCCTAGTAAAGTAAAATGTTTCTTCATTTAATAACTTGAAAGTTATTTAGCTTCGAAAGTTAACAATAATGTGCATAACCGAATTAGGTTTACCAACATTAAATCTCAAAAGGCTTAATATGTCATGCTGTAATCCCGACCCTGGGGTACAGTGGTCAGTATCGCATTGAAAGTTACTAATTATAAAATTGTTAATAAGCATTAACGTTGATTTTACTGAAGTTAAGGATTCGCTGACGGCCATATGGCATCGATCAATATAATATGTTGATAATACCTCCGTCGAAAGAAAAGATTTTGGCGAATCCCTCACCAGCAAAAGAAAATTGCATATATCATATTATGACTATGTAACGCTCATACAATACTGTATATATGGTAACGCGAGCCGTGATCAACCACAATTTAAAAATGTTAATGCATTTTATGTAACTTGCGAATGGACATTCATTTCTAAAGGTGTTGCAAAACTGTTTAATCGACGTCTAGCCATGTCCAATGCCACGACGTAATTTGTATAGTATAGAGACATTTTAACCTAGACAAATGTTCCAACCAAATTACTTTAACATCTGGCAGCTCGCTTGTAAAGAAAGTCAATAACTTTGCAATCGCTTTCCTGATTGTGTTTTCATTATATTTTAAATTTTTTTTTTTTCTTTTCTGAAGCATTCATAGCATTTTCATACAGAACATACATATACATTCACATATTGATAGTATTAACAGATATCGTGCACAATTTGGATAGTAATACTTCGATATTAATGTAACTCAATACCTTGTGTTGTTATTGTGCTTATTGTGTTTAAATATACCAAGTATGTTATCCTAAATAAAAGTATCATTTTCTTGTAATGTTGTAATGAAATTACTTATGGGTACATCTGAACCGTATTTCAACATTACTGCACAACAAGTGAGTCCGATTCATTTTCTAAATGTGCTGTTTTCAAGATAAGCTTAAGAGCACGTGCAACACGATTTGTTCATTAAATTGGCCAATGTTTACGTAAGGGTTTGAAATTCGAAATATGGTATTCCGGGACGATAGCAATCCATTTAGTGTGTAGCTGGGCCTCTGTGGAACAGTAACTTGACAACTGTTGATTGTATTTGATGATATTTACCCTCGAATTCCTTAAGAGCACGTGCAACACGATTTGTTCATTAAAATTGCCAATGTTTACGTAAAGTGTTTGAAATTCGAAATATGGTATTCCGGGACGTTAGCAATCCATTTAGTGTGTAGCTGGGCCTCTGTGGAACAGTAACTTGACAACTGTTGATTGTACTTTATGATATTTGCTCTCGAACTGCAGATTAAGCTTTGTGCCAAAAAGGTTTCAACGATACATTAGTTGGACAAAGTATGGTTCATTACGTCTTTCATTGTTCGTACAATATGCATATAATTCAGGCCGATGATCGTTGATATTCATTTCTCTACATATTTCGTATACCAGCATTATTACCAGTGGTATATTTCATTTTATTTTCTTCCAACGTTTAATCAATAATTCGTCTTTAAGATTTCATTTGGAAATGTAATCAATAAGTAAGACGCTCTTAAACTAACCGAGACAAATGTTTGCGATCCCTAACTCAATACAATCTGATGAATTGAATTGCAAATAGTCTGGAGTACTCGAGTTTTATTGTGCAATCCCTTTAATTATTAAAAAGCTTACAATAAAAACCAATCAATAGAAATGTATAGGCATGTTCATGTTCATATATACGTGATCTTTGTATACTGACTACTTTAATAAATAACATACCCTGGCCGGGCTTTATTTATTTATTTACTTTGTTCCGTTTTATTGGGGTGACACTATGGTAAGAATCAAGTTTGGTGCACAGTTTGGTGAATACAGTTCATATTAATACGTTATAACTAAAGTGGATGAAAACCTAGTTTAAGCTCTCAGCGGCCTTATTTGCCACTGACCGTTCCATGGGCGGTAACCCTATTGCCAACCCGTTAATGTTGTTGATGTTATATACTTCACCCTTTTATCGCATTCAAAACAATAAAAAATAAATGAAAAACATGAAAGCAAAACAAGCGTCACTACAAACATAAGAAGGTTTGTGATAAGCAAACATAACAACATGATATGTTTCATGACATAATACGTCACTACAAACATAAGAAGGTTTGTGATTAGCAAACATAACAACATGATATGTTTCATGACATAATACGTCACTACAAACATAAAAAGGTTTGTGATAAGCAAACATAACAACATGATATGTTTCATGACAAACATAATACTGTCAATTTATATATGTATTTACAGTGATGTTAATGCAGCCCATTTCGTGTTCGCTCCTTTTCTATTAAAGGGATGTAACTATGGTATATTTGAAAATGATATTAACTATGACATTTACACATTATTTATCGGTATATGGTGATTTCCCATAGCTGATCTGGCTATGACTATCGGAATTATGTCAATAAAGCTTCAATTTTACTGACCAGATAATTATATTCATATATACGTGATCATCTGTGTGTTATACTTATACTGTCAATTAATGCTGCCTAGTGTTTTAGAGGATATTTAAAGTCTGGAGGGGACCTTGTTGACCACTCCCTCCCTCCAAGGCGGCTTTTTTGTCACTGACCGTTCCAACGGTATTGTCAACCCGTTTGTGTTTGTGATGTCAAATACCTTGCCTTGTTTTTGTCTTTGTAATTGCTGTTGGTTTCGATGAGTGTTTCTGATTGGCTGTGATCCTTGAATGCTACATTTCCAGTTTAACTTGTATATGTACTTTCAGTCTGACTGCATATCAGATATGTGATTTGATTCAGAAATGAGTCATTACTAGACATTCATTACAAAGTATACTCAACAAAAAAAGAAACTTCCGCAACTTTACCCATACATGTAGACACAATGAAAATATATTTTGTTTGGTCTTATATGTTAATACCTGTGTTAAAAGCCCAGCACTGTTCTTAAATCAAACTTGTACGCAAAGTTATTCCCCTTGTTTTGGTTTAAACAGCATTTTCGGGTCTTGTGGTTTAAACTTTGATTTAACACAGTTTTGTTCTATTGAAATAAACCGAAGATAACCCCAGCACCAAAAAGACGGAGAAAGTAAGCTGACCTGTTCACTCACTTTTGCGCCATACAGCTTTCGAGAATGAATATTTTCAGATTACCTCCCTTTATAATACAAATATAGTCATTTCGCAATTTGAATAAAACATGTTTTAGCAGCAACACACTAACTCCGGTTTTTGATGATTATTAATATTGATCAGAATGATTTAGTGATAAGTATATAATGATGAAATTTTGTGTAAATGTAACAAAGTCAACCCTATGCAAATCACAGCTTAAAATGCGGAAGTTTCTTTTTTTGTTCAGTATATTATCCCTAGTCAGTTCAGTGAATACACAATGCCTCTGGAAACAGACAGAATATGATATCATTCTGCTTAATAAGAAGGAAATATCTAAGTTCAAACGTGGCAATACTGAATATATATTGTTTTTCAGTGTTTTAATATAGTTTATACGTTATAACTAAAGTGGATGAAAAACTTTCAGACACCATTTCCACTGGGCCTTTAATGATAATATTTATCAACAAGGAAATATTTCAAAAGAGCCTTATCTATTGACATTTTTGCTATATTTTCCATTCTAAAGCGTACATCTAGGTCTCATGGTTGTAGACGTAATGGTAACATCAAACGAAAATCACGTATATTACTATGTCAGTCGCTGATTAACATACTATTTTTAAACAGTCTGGAAAGCACTCGATACTTTCTTGTCTCAACTCTCTATCCATTTCTTCACTTAAGCTGATTGACGAGGAATCAGACACAATTTTCATTCGACAGATCCTTTGTATAACATTGCTTTCATAATTCAAAGCTATACGCGGAATGTTCTCCTGTCCCATATTGACAAGGAATCTAATCACGTCGGACATTTTCTAAAAAGTCTTTATCTTAATAATGGCATTGATGTTATTGATACACCAAGACTTTTTCGAGATAATCGTGTGGTTGATTCTATTCAACTACAACAAAATAATGTTCGGCATTTGTTTTCTAAAGGTCCGAAGTATAGATTTCTTTCTGTGATTGATTTTAATGCACATCACACAATCCATTGAGGATTTTAATATTAAATCGTATCGTAGAGAACTAGTGAACCTAACTCCCTTTCTACTTGAAAAAAGGTCAATTTTTAACATCATAAATACATGTATTAACGTTCATACGGCTAACCCCTCCCTACTTCCCCATAGACCTAGGTTGTGGAGTGCGTGGTCTAGTGGTAGAGCGCCAAACTCAGAATCGAGAGGTCGTGGGTTCGATCCTCGCCGCGGCCACGTTATTTGTCCTTGAGCAAGATAATTAATCCACATTGCTTAGTACTGGTTCTACCCAGGAAGCCACCGAGAGTGATTAATCTAAGTTGCAGTAACTTGTTTCGCAATCGATGTACAAATAAATATGTTTAAACTAAGACCCCGGTTTTCATTTTGTAATTTCAAATCGGGAATCCAGGAATTTAATAATAAGTTTGTTTTAGTTCCTGCTGATAAAGCAGCTAATAATATAATAATTGTTTGACGCCTCCGTTACGTCAATGTTTTATCTCAGGAACTCGGGAGTACTAATTCGTATACCAAAGAGGAATATACTAAAGATAATGTTGTTTCGACGCATATCACTCATTGCAAGATTGTCAAGCCTGGAATAGACGAAAATCAACAACGATGTACTGGATTCCCAAATTATACAAACAACCATATAAAGTCCGTTTTATTTCCAGATCTTGTTCTTGCACCACTACAAATATCTCCAATCGTTTAACATCTTGTCTTACTGACGTTAAAGATCACGTTAGTGTGCTAAAGCTTAAGAACACTCTGGGATTAATTTATTTTGGTCGGTTAAAACGTTCTTGACAAAATTTGCATTGAAAGTCAAGTTTCATCTGTAAGTACTTATGACTTTTCTACATTATATACAACTTTACCACAAAATATTATCAAAGACAAGCTTCTTGCTCTTATTCATAAATCTTTGCTAAAGAAAATACTACATGTTTGGCATGTAACAATATTAAAGCGTTTTTTACTAACAGCTGTTTGGACAATTACACTATGTGGACTTGCCATGAAGTTTGTGAATCACTTATTTTTCTATTAGATAATATGTTCGTCAGGCATGGAACTACCGTTTATAGACAAATTGTTGGTATCCCTATGGGTACGAACTGTGCAAGCCTTGTCACAGATTTGTTTTTGTATTGCTATGAAACAGATTTCATGTTGAGTCTTTCACCAGATACCCAGGCAGATGTTATTGTAGCATTTAATGACACCTATCGGTATCTGGATGACATATTGAACATTGGCAACCCTTTCTTTTCTTCTACGGTTAGTAAAATATATCCTAAAGAACTTATTCTTAACTAACGCTTCTTATGTTGATTTACATTTCTCTAATAAAAACGATGAAATAATTCGCAAAATATATGACAAGAGAGATGATTTTAATTTTGATATTGTTAATTATCTCCATTTAGATGGGAATGTTCCCCGAGCAACTTCTTACGGAATCTATCATGTCTATGTGTCTCAGCTTATTCGTTTTTTTTAACTTGTACTCGAATTGAGGACTTTAATATTCGTAATCTTTGTATAAATAAAAAGCTACTCAACCTTATTAGTATACAGCTTTATCACGCGGGTGAAATAAAGGGTTAAATAGCTTCTTATATATTTGGAAATTGCCGAATATATTCATAACTAAATGATATTCCGGAATCGGATAACTACGGAAAAACGAACCATATTGCGGGAAGAGCCGAATACGTTCACGAATGATATATTTAAAATAATGACTGAATGAATCAATGTGTTTTACGGCACGTCGACACATAAATAGGTCATATTGTGCGCAAACACCGATGAAAGATAAAAAAATAGTAGTAATTAAATATTAATGTAAATATATAAAGATAAAACTATTGAAAATAAGGGATGATATGGTAGTAATATAAACTATATATGTAAATCAACAAATGCCCGTCAACGGGTATATAAACAAGTAAATACATATAAGAACACATAATGATTTATATAGCCTGATTTCTTTGAGGAAATCTGAAAATAAAGTATTTACAGGCAAGTATAGGATACATTGACTATTAAATGGGTATTTCCATATCACACCTTATATTTGGCCTGAGGTGCAATATCAGCCCGAGAGCTTAGCTCAAGTCCGATATAGAGTGTAATACGAAAATACTCATTTAACATTCTCTATATAACTTCTGACATACCCACTAATTTCATCACGGATGCCTTTAGTTAACGTGAGAATGGCTATTAATTCGACTTCCGTGAACGTGACGGAAAAAAAGTAAAATAATAATAATATATGCTGCAATTATGACTACTAATATTGAAATCGTAGTCAATAGAACGATCTTATCGTAATAATTTCTTTTATTCAAAACAATAGTATTTTTGTCAAAAATTGGAGTTTTGCCTTATAGTATATAAAACTATATATGTATTGTGGTATTTTATGTTTAAAAAATACGCACGCATAGTTAAACACTATTTTAAATAATAATGTCTGTGGTGGTTGTAAAACGCCAGTGCTAGGGGTCGTGATACGTTTTGCTTAATGCATTACCGCTCATGAACATACTCAATAAAACCGCGTCTGCTACTTTATTCTCTTGTTTGTGCATGTTGCTTCCAAGGGATCTTCCTTATTAGTATTGAATTGACCATTAATAGTAACTACGGCCATATTCAATGTCGTTATGACCTTATTTTAACAAAATGATAATATTCTGATAATTAAATTCACATATGTGTATCTGGTAGTGCTAGCTTAAAAAGATATTTAATTTAGAATAAGAGCACCTCTGTAAGGTAATGGCATTAAATTATTTTGATCTCATTTGTGTTTTATTTTGACTGGAATGTCATAATTATATTGTTGATAAAACGCTATGTCATATCTCTTATCAAATCAATATTCCGATTTATTGAATATCTTACTATAAATAGTAACAAATTAATGAAGGAAAAAATCCTGAACCCTCTTACCCTAGGCCAATATCACTGCATTTCCATGCAAGTGCGACAATAAGATATATTGGCACTGAGCCAATAACCTATTTTTGGCGCACTGTGCCAACAAAGGTTATTGATAAACTGTCAATAACTTGTTTTCGGCCCGCGAATGCGTATGTGTTTTCTTTACTAAATTGGAAACCTTTGAGCTATCAAAAACTCATCGCCAAGTCAAACTTCGTGGCAACATATGCCGAGCGCGCGCCCCATCTAGCAATTCAAAATGTCGTCACCGTTCAAGGAGATCGTTATGTATACAAAGCTCTAAAGACGATGTATTCTGGGCTAGATCTACTACACTCGTATTCAGTAAAAAGAAATGTCATAACTAGAGGGGCTAACAAAAGTGGAGCAGATCCATTTACAGACGAAGAACTGAACAAGCTTCGAAATAAATCTCTTCTTGGCCATGGTAATATATTTACATTTACTATGATATAATATTGATAAGTTTACTTTTACAATCTTCATCCACCATACGATTTTAAACATATGATGTTGTTTTTTATCTAGTGACTGCAATGAAATTCTGAAAACGAATTCACATAAACTCGCGACATTTATGATTTAGATAACATTTATATGTGCCACATATTGTATTCTAAAAATAAATTTCCTATCTTTAATCCATGTGTGTAGTTTCTTTTTCCAGCACTAAGGTAAACAGAAAACATGACAAAGTCAAAGACAAACAACGTCACTTTGATCTAGTTTTGACGATTTTATGTTGCGTCACGAGTTGACGTAATTCAATTTAAATCAGTGGCGGATTCAAGAGGGGGATGGGGGCGCACCATTACATGTTTGCTATTAAATGAATATACTGTTCAATATGAATGATTTGCTTTTAAAATCTATTATTAAATTATTATTTTTGTTTTAGAAAACCCGGAGGCTCTTATGAATGCGATGCGGCTTAACAATTCATGAATACCATCCAGTTTGGTCTGCGTGGTAGACAAAACATCAAACCATCCTAGGATCTAGAGCTACTTAAGGACGACATCTGAAGGAATAGATTATGTTGTATTTACTGAGAGGGCATCAAGACGAGGAACGGAACTGAGAGTGAACTTTTAATTATTTAAAACCGTGCTGGATTAATAAATCGGAACAGAATACACCTTGAATATATATTCACAAAAATTACATTTGAAATACTGCTGTAAGATCTAATATTACATTCAATAAAACATATCTTGTGACATTTATGATATAGTTTAGATTGAATTAGATATCTTCCTATACTCTATAAGGAAAACAAAACAAAACAAACAAACAAAAAAAACATGTGTAGAAAAAATATTCATTAAAAGATTCCTATTGTGTATTTGTTTCCTCGTAGAATGTCTGCAATAAACAACTCATTAAACGGCAATGGTGTGCCGAAACAGGATATTGGCGCACCTAGTGAGATATTGGCACTCGGACTAAAGCTCTCGTGCCAATATCTCACTAGGTGCGCCAATATCCAGTTTGGGCACACCATTGCCGTTTAATAACTTCGTAGTATAACACATGTAGACGATTAGACTAGTCTTCTAACATAAATAAGGTAAATACCTTATTTAAACATACAGCCAACATAAATATTACGTCTGGTCAACGGTATATCTCAATAGTTTAAGGAGAAATATGTATCTTGTATGAATCATTGAAGCTGATTGATGAATGTATAGAATGCAGACTTACATTCATTAGAAACAGACACTTATCTATTGTAAATCAAACAAAGGCACTAAAACTATTAGTATAACGGGTCTCAAAGGCGTGCGCATATGCAAACCTAATTTATTATATATCAGCTCATTAGATGACACGATCACCTGTGGCGATATAGTCCGTGTATTAATTAATATATTGCATTTGCTGTAAACCTGTTCTTCGTCATGGTATACATTTGTTCTAAAGTACGAAATACACACTTTAAAATATGGCATACTGCTGACTGTACGAGGTTAACATATATATACATGCATATGACTCGTCAAAGTCTTCATCATGATATTACCCTTGGATAATTCCAATACGTATACAAAGCAAGACACGCTTGGTAATGTGTAAGGAATATCTCACGATTGTCGCGTGTCACTTTGAAACATGCTATGTTATTTCGATTCAAATCTCTCTTTCTCAGACATCAGTTGCGATCTTAACTGTTTTAGGTCATGGATTCAACTAGGGAAAGTTCTCTACAGCACAGTTATTACATGTTTAAAC
>JAWPHD010025866.1:0-14993 GCA_037043455.1 Cyrtodaria siliqua
GATTGTTCTAGTACCGAGCGTCACTGAGATGCTGGAGAGGATGTTGTTGGCGACCCCTAGAACAACGCAAGCCAGATGCACGTCTTTGTATTTTCAATAAGATTCATTTCCAGCCTATATACAATAGTAATAACAGAGTCTTAAAAACATATAGACAGATACACACTGGAGAGAACTCTATTACAAATATTTATTTATTCCTTGTACTGAATGAGCTGTCCACCGCATCAACCACATCAAACCATACTTGCTGTAGTTTTGTTTTCATTCCTGATTTTATTTATTTTTTTTCTACACTTTAATTTTAACACACCTTTCGCACTATTTCCCTCACCTTTTCTTACGTTTTAACATCTATCTTGTCTAACAGCGCGCAACCTACTCGAACCTGAGGGTGTGCAGTATGATAGATAGTCAGACAGACAACAGACAGGCAGGCAGGCAGGCAGGCAGACAGATAGATAGTATAATAGTAGAAACAGTCCATTGTGTATAAGGTAATCCTACAGGCGTATCCTAGTTGTTATTATGTGTCTAATAGAAGGGTATAGGTAACCCTACAGGTGTATCCTAGTTGTTAGTATGTGTCTAATAGCAGGAACAGTCCATTACGTAAAAGGTACTCTACAGCGTATCCAAGTTGTTATTACGTGTCTAATAGTAGGAACAGCCCATTACAATATAAGGTAACTCTACAGGTGTATTATATTAGTTATTATGTGTCTAATAGTAGGAACAGCCATTATGTATAAGGTAACTCTACAGGCGTATCCTAGTTGTTATTATGTGCCCTAATAGTAGGAACAGCCCATTACGTATAAGGTAACTCTACAGGCGTATCCTAGTTGTTATTATGTGTCTATTAGCAGGAACAGCCCATTATGTATAAGGTAACTCTACAGGTGTATTATAGTTGTTATTATGTGTATAATAGTAGGAACAGCAGATTACATATAAGGTAACTCTACAGGCGTATCCTAGTTGTTATTATGTGTCTAATAGTAGGAACAGCCCATTACGTATAAGGTAACTCTACAGGTGTATTATAGTTGTTATTATGTGTATAATATTATGAACAGCCCATTGTGTATAAGGTAACCCTACAGGCGTATCATAGTTATTATTATGCGTCTAATAGTAGGAACAGCCCATTGCGTATAAGGTAACCCTATAGGCATATATCATAGTCGTTACTATGTGTATAATAGTAGAAACAGTCCATTACGTATAATGTACTCTAAAGCGTATCCTAGTTGTTAGTATGTGTATAACAGTAGAAACAGCCCATTATGTATAATGTACTCTACAGGCGTATCCTAGTTGTTATTATGTGTATAATAGTAGAAACAGTCCATTACGTATAAGGTACTCTACAGCCGTATTCTAGTTGTTATTATGTGTCTAATAGCAGAAACAGCCCATTACGTACAAGGTATTCTACAGGCGTATCCTAGTTGTTATTGTGTGTATAATAGTAGAAACAGCCCATTACGTATAAGGTACTCTACAGGCGTATTCTAGTTGTTATTATGTGTATAATAGTAGAAACAGCCCATTATGTATAAGGTACTTTACAGGTGTATCCAAGTTGTTATTACGTGTCTAATAGTAGGAACAGCCCATTACATATAAGGTAACTCTACAGGTGTATTATATTAGTTATTATGTGTCTAATAGTAGGAACAGCCCATTATGTATAAGGTAACTCTACAGGTGTATTATAGTTGTTATTATGAGCTAATAGTAGGAACAGCAGATTACATATAAGGTAATTCTAAAGGCGTATCCTAGTTGTTATTATGTGTCTAATAGTAGGAACAGCCCATTACGTATAAGGTAACTCTACAGGTGTATTATAGTTGTTATTATGTGTATAATAGTAGAAACAGCCCATTGTGTATAAGGTAAACCTACAGGCGTATCATAGTTATTATTATGCGTCTAATAGTAGGAACAGCCCATTACGTATAAGGTAACCCTACAGGCATATATCATAGTCGTTACTATGTGTCTAATAGTAGAAACAGTCCATTACGTATAAGGTACTCTACAGGCATATCCTAGTTGTTAGTATGTGTATAACAGTAGAAACAGCCCATTACGTATAAGGTACTCTACAGGCGTATCCTAGTTGTTATTATGTGTATAATAGTAGAAACAGCCTATTACGTATAAGGTACTCTACAGCCTCATTCTAGTTGTTATTATGTGTCTAATAGCAGAAACAGCCCATTATGTATAAGGTACTTTACAGGTGTATCTTAGTTGTTATTATGTGTATAATAGTAGAAATAGCCCATTACGTATAAGGTAACTCTGCTGGCGTATCCCAGTTGGTATTATGTGTATAAGAGTAGAAACAGCCCATTACGTCAAAGACACTCTACAGGCGTATCAAAGTAGTTAGTATGTGTATAATAGTAGAAACAGCCCATTACGTATAACGCACTCCACAGACGTATCCGAGTCGTTACTATGTGTATAATAGTAGAAACAGCCCATAACGTACGTATAAGGTACTCTACAGGCGTATCCAAGTTGTTATTATGTGTCTAATAGCAGGAACAGCCCATTGTGTATAAGGCAACCCTACAGACGTATGCTAGTTGTTATTATGTATCTAATAGCAGAAACAGCCCATTGTGTATAAGGTACTCTACAGGCGTATCCTAGTTGTTATTATGTGTCTAATAGTAGAAACAGCCCATTGTGTATAAGGTACTCTACCGGCGTATCCTAGTTGTTATAATGTGTCTTATAGTAGAAACAGTCCATTATGTATAAGGTACTCTACAGGCGTATTCAAGTTGTTATTATGCGTCTAATAGCAGGAACAGCCCATTACGTATAAGGTACTCTACAGGCGTATTATAGTTGTTATTATGTGTCTAATAGCAGGAACAGCCCATTACGTATAAGGTACTCTACAGGCGTATCCTAGTTGTTATTATGTGTCTAATAGTAGAAACAGCCCATTGTGTATAAGGTATCTCTACAGGCGTATCCAAGTTCTACATGTGTCTAATAGTAGGAACAGCCCATTACGTATAAGGTACTCTACAGGCGTATTCAAGTTGTTATTTGTGTCTAATAGCAGGAACAGCCCATAACGTATAAGGTACTCTACAGGCGTATCCAAGCTGTTATTATGTGTCTAATAGTAGAAACAGCCCATTGTGTATAAGGTAACTCTACAGGCATATCCATGTCGTTATTATGTCTAATAGTAGAAACAGCCCATTACGTATAAAGTAACCCTACAGGCGTATCCTAGTTGTTATTATGTGTCTAATAGTAGGAACAGTCCATTGTGTAAAAGGTAACTCTACAGGCTAATCCTAGTCGTTATTATGTCTAATAGTAGAAACAGCCCATTACGTATAAGGTACTCTACAGGCGTATTCTAGTTGTTATTATGTGTCTAATAGCAGAAACAGTCCATTACGTATAAGGTACTCTACAGGCGTATCCTAGTTGTTATTGTGTGTATAATAGTAGAAACAGCCCATTACGTATAAGGTATTCTACAGGCGTATTCTAATTGTTATTATGTGTATAATAGTAGAAACAGCCTATTATGTATAAGGTACTTTACAGGTGTATCTTAGTTGTTATTATGTGCACAATTGTAGAAACAGCCCATTACGTATAAGGTAACTCTGCTGGCGTATCCCAGTTGTTATTATGTGTATAAGAGTAGAAACAGCCCATTACGTATAAGATACTCTACAGGCGTATCCAAGTTGTTATTATGTGTATAATAGTAGAAACAGCCCATTATGTATAAGGCACTCTACAGACGTATCCTAGTCGTTACTATGTGTATAATAGTAGAAACAGCCCATAACGTACGTATAAGGTACTCTACAGGCGTATCCAAGTTGTTACTATGTGTCTAAAAGCAGAACAGCCCATTGTGTATAAGGTACTCTACAGGCGTATCCTAGTTGTTATTATGTGTCTAATAGCAGGAACAGCCCATTGTGTATAAGGTAACTCTACAGGCATATCCTAGTCGTTAGTATGTCTAATAGTAGAAACAGCCCATTGTGTATAAGGTAACTTTACAGGCATATCCTAGTCCACATTTAGTATCTATAATACCTCTCCATTGAGTACTCGATGGAGAGATTATATAGGTACTCAATGTGGAGGGGTACCAATACTCAATGGGGAGGGGTATCAAAACTCGATGTGGTGAGTTATCAATACGCAATGGAGAGGATATCAATACTCAGTGTGATGGGGTATGAATACTCAATTGGGAGGGGTATCAAAACTCAATAGCGTTGGGTATCAATACTCAATAGGGAAGGGTATCAATACTCAATGGGGAGGGATTATCAAAACTCAGTGTGGAGTTAGTATCAATACTGAATAGCGAGGGCGTATCAAAACTCAGTCGGGAGTGGGTATCAATACTAAATGAGGAAGGGGTATCGATACTCAATCGGGAGGGTTATCAATACTCAGTGAGGAGGGGGTATTAGCAAAATCGGAAGGGAATATCAATACGCAATGTGACCTCCAGCATGGCTTCAGAGAACGCCGATCCTGTGAAACAGTCCATTATGTAGATAGATAGATAGATAGATAGATATGTTATTCAAACATAAGGCATTATGCCCAACAGTTCACATGCAAATAGTACATACATATAAACATGTATATGAAATACACACTATATTTTCCAGTTAATGACAATTTGTACAATTGCATAGGTGAGTTTCAAGATCATCTGTATATGTTGCTAGTTAAAAGGTATTTGACAACTATTAAGTATATAAGTGTTTATTATATATTTTTAAATTAATATTCCTAAGTACTGATCAGAACACATTTATATCTGTGGACAAAAATGGAGAAAAGTGATATTTATTTATAAAACAAGTCGTCTCTTCTTTTAAAACGTTTACAAATGAAAACGGACAGTTTCTTTAATAAACTCTTGTTTTCTGTTGTCATAAGTTCAATAAATTTTGGTATGTTTGGCCGTTTCCAAAAATATTTGTTAACATATTCTTTTCTAATATCTTGCTATAGTGAACACTCCAATACAAAGTGAAATTCGTCTTCTAGTATATTACATAGCTGGCATTTTCTTTCGGATCTTGGTGTTTTATTTGGTCTATGCCATCGACCAGTTTCTATTTCTAACCTGTGACTAGAGACTCTTAGTTTTGTAAAGAAAAAAGCTCTAAATTTCTTTATATTTAGTACATCTAGATAATACTTAAACCTGAAATCAGATATTATTCTGTATGTACTAGCTTTAGTGGAATCCGATAATTCAGCATTCCAATTTTGTATAAACATATCTTTAATTCGTTGTTTAAATATTTTAATGAAATACGTTATGTTTTCTACTCCTTGAGAATACCAAACTTCATTAAATCCTGTTCGTTCCAATAACCCTTTAACTTAATTGAGATGCCCAGTTTAATTTGTTTGGGTTTACGATCAGACCATCTAACATAACATTATACATATTTTTTATATATTTGCGATCACTCGTACGTGTAATTTTTAACCAGAACCGGATAATATAGGCCATACGTTGAATTTTTAAAGGGACTCTCCCGAGTTCTCCATATATGAAATTGTTTTGAGTTTGTGTTTTAACACATAAAGTTGTTTACAAAATTGAAGGTGTACTTTCTCTAACTTTTCCGCATTTGAGAATCCCCATATCTCTGCGCCATAATGTAATACTGGCAAAATGAGTTTGTCAAAAATGTCTAAAGTGTGACTGACCGATAAGTCAGTAAATTGATTTATATATGACTTCATTTTGAAGATTGCCTTTAATGCCTGGCCACTTAATGGTTCGAACGTTTGATCAGTAGAACCGCCTGTGGTAAAGACAATTCCCAAATAGGTAAACTTATTTACAATTTCAATTACAGTATTATTATATGTGAACAATAGGTTCCTTTTTATCTGACCGCCTTTTTTAAAAAGCATGACCTTCGTTTTATTTTCATTTACGACCAATTTCCATTTCTGGCAATAACTGTACAGTATATCTAACCCATCTTGTAGCCCCTTTTCAGTATCCGAAAATATCACTATGTCATCAGCGTATAATAGTAACAGCAACTTTAACATTCCAGTATCGATACCTTTAAAACTATTTAGTGTAAAATATTCTTTTAAATCATTTACATACATAGAAAATATAAAAGGTGACAAACAATCGCCAATAAAACAGCTAAAACTGTCACTAACTGGTTTTGATACTTTACTCTTAATTTTATGTTCGTATAGAATGATTTAATAATATTAAGGATTTTACCTCTCACTCCATATTGCATAAGTTTATAGACAGGCTGGAAATGATCCAGCGTCGAGCTGCCCGATGGACCCAAAATGGATTTTCTAGTTACTCGAGCGTCACTGAGATGCTGGAGAGGATGTGTTGGCGACCCCTAGAACAACGCAGGCCAGATGCACGTCTTTGTATTTTCAATAAGATTCATTTCCAGCCTATATACAAAGTAATAACAGAGTCTTAATAACATATAGACAAATACACACTGGAGAGAACTATTACAAATATTTATTTTTTCCTTGGTACTGATGAGCTGTCAGCCGCATCAACCACATCAAACCATACTTGCTGTAGTTTTGTTTTCATCCTGATTTTATTTTATTTTTTTCACACTTTAATTTTAACACACCTTTCGCACTATTTCCTCACCTTTTCTTACGTTTTAAACATCTTATCTTGTCTAACAGCGCGCAACCTACTCGAACTGAGGGTGTGCAGTATGATAGATAGTCAGACAGACAACAGACAGGCAGGCAGGCAGGCAGGCAGACAGATAGATAGTATAATAGTAGAAACAGTCCATTGTGTATAAGGTAATCCTACAGGCGTATCCTAGTTGTTATTATGTGTCTAATAGAAGGGTATAGGGTAACCCTACAGGTGTATCCTAGTTGTTAGTATGTGTCTAATAGCAGGAACAGTCCATTACGTATAAGGTACTCTACAGGCGTATCCAAGTTGTTATTACGTGTCTAATAGTAGGAACAGCCCATTACATATAAGGTAACTCTACAGGTGTATTATATTAGTTATTATGTGTCTAATAGTAGGAACAGCCCATTATGTATAAGGTAACTCTACAGGCGTATCCTAGTTGTTATTATGTGCCTAATAGTAGGAACAGCCCATTACGTATAAGGTAACTCTACAGGCGTATCCTAGTTGTTATTATGTGTCTATTAGCAGGAACAGCCCATTATGTATAAGGTAACTCTACAGGTGTATTATAGTTGTTATTATGTGTATAATAGTAGGAACAGCAGATTACATATAAGGTAACTCTACAGGCGTATCCTAGTTGTTATTATGTGTCTAATAGTAGGAACAGCCCATTACGTATAAGGTAACTCTACAGGTGTATTATAGTTGTTATTATGTGTATAATATTAGGAACAGCCCATTGTGTATAAGGTAACCCTACAGGCGTATCATAGTTATTATTATGCGTCTAATAGTAGGAACAGCCCATTGCGTATAAGGTAACCCTATAGGCATATATCATAGTCGTTACTATGTGTATAATAGTAGAAACAGTCCATTACGTATAATGTACTCTAAAGGCGTATCCTAGTTGTTAGTATGTGTATAACAGTAGAAACAGCCCATTATGTATAATGTACTCTACAGGCGTATCCTAGTTGTTATTATGTGTATAATAGTAGAAACAGTCCATTACGTATAAGGTACTCTACAGCCGTATTCTAGTTGTTATTATGTGTCTAATAGCAGAAACAGCCCATTACGTACAAGGTATTCTACAGGCGTATCCTAGTTGTTATTGTGTGTATAATAGTAGAAACAGCCCATTACGTATAAGGTACTCTACAGGCGTATTCTAGTTGTTATTATGTGTATAATAGTAGAAACAGCCCATTATGTATAAGGTACTTTACAGGTGTATCCAAGTTGTTATTACGTGTCTAATAGTAGGAACAGCCCATTACATATAAGGTAACTCTACAGGTGTATTATATTAGTTATTATGTGTCTAATAGTAGGAACAGCCCATTATGTATAAGGTAACTCTACAGGTGTATTATAGTTGTTATTATGAGCTAATAGTAGGAACAGCAGATTACATATAAGGTAATTCTAAAGGCGTATCCTAGTTGTTATTATGTGTCTAATAGTAGGAACAGCCCATTACGTATAAGGTAACTCTACAGGTGTATTATAGTTGTTATTATGTGTATAATAGTAGAAACAGCCCATTGTGTATAAGGTAAACCTACAGGCGTATCATAGTTATTATTATGCGTCTAATAGTAGGAACAGCCCATTACGTATAAGGTAACCCTACAGGCATATATCATAGTCGTTACTATGTGTCTAATAGTAGAAACAGTCCATTACGTATAAGGTACTCTACAGGCATATCCTAGTTGTTAGTATGTGTATAACAGTAGAAACAGCCCATTACGTATAAGGTACTCTACAGGCGTATCCTAGTTGTTATTATGTGTATAATAGTAGAAACAGCCTATTACGTATAAGGTACTCTACAGCCTCATTCTAGTTGTTATTATGTGTCTAATAGCAGAAACAGCCCATTATGTATAAGGTACTTTACAGGTGTATCTTAGTTGTTATTATGTGTATAATAGTAGAAATAGCCCATTACGTATAAGGTAACTCTGCTGGCGTATCCCAGTTGGTATTATGTGTATAAGAGTAGAAACAGCCCATTACGTCAAAGACACTCTACAGGCGTATCAAAGTAGTTAGTATGTGTATAATAGTAGAAACAGCCCATTACGTATAACGCACTCCACAGACGTATCCGAGTCGTTACTATGTGTATAATAGTAGAAACAGCCCATAACGTACGTATAAGGTACTCTACAGGCGTATCCAAGTTGTTATTATGTGTCTAATAGCAGGAACAGCCCATTGTGTATAAGGCAACCCTACAGACGTATGCTAGTTGTTATTATGTATCTAATAGCAGAAACAGCCCATTGTGTATAAGGTACTCTACAGGCGTATCCTAGTTGTTATTATGTGTCTAATAGTAGAAACAGCCCATTGTGTATAAGGTACTCTACCGGCGTATCCTAGTTGTTATAATGTGTCTTATAGTAGAAACAGTCCATTATGTATAAGGTACTCTACAGGCGTATTCAAGTTGTTATTATGCGTCTAATAGCAGGAACAGCCCATTACGTATAAGGTACTCTACAGGCGTATTATAGTTGTTATTATGTGTCTAATAGCAGGAACAGCCCATTACGTATAAGGTACTCTACAGGCGTATCCTAGTTGTTATTATGTGTCTAATAGTAGAAACAGCCCATTGTGTATAAGGTATCTCTACAGGCGTATCCAAGTTCTACATGTGTCTAATAGTAGGAACAGCCCATTACGTATAAGGTACTCTACAGGCGTATTCAAGTTGTTATTTGTGTCTAATAGCAGGAACAGCCCATAACGTATAAGGTACTCTACAGGCGTATCCAAGCTGTTATTATGTGTCTAATAGTAGAAACAGCCCATTGTGTATAAGGTAACTCTACAGGCATATCCATGTCGTTATTATGTCTAATAGTAGAAACAGCCCATTACGTATAAAGTAACCCTACAGGCGTATCCTAGTTGTTATTATGTGTCTAATAGTAGGAACAGTCCATTGTGTAAAAGGTAACTCTACAGGCTAATCCTAGTCGTTATTATGTCTAATAGTAGAAACAGCCCATTACGTATAAGGTACTCTACAGGCGTATTCTAGTTGTTATTATGTGTCTAATAGCAGAAACAGTCCATTACGTATAAGGTACTCTACAGGCGTATCCTAGTTGTTATTGTGTGTATAATAGTAGAAACAGCCCATTACGTATAAGGTATTCTACAGGCGTATTCTAATTGTTATTATGTGTATAATAGTAGAAACAGCCTATTATGTATAAGGTACTTTACAGGTGTATCTTAGTTGTTATTATGTGCACAATTGTAGAAACAGCCCATTACGTATAAGGTAACTCTGCTGGCGTATCCCAGTTGTTATTATGTGTATAAGAGTAGAAACAGCCCATTACGTATAAGATACTCTACAGGCGTATCCAAGTTGTTATTATGTGTATAATAGTAGAAACAGCCCATTATGTATAAGGCACTCTACAGACGTATCCTAGTCGTTACTATGTGTATAATAGTAGAAACAGCCCATAACGTACGTATAAGGTACTCTACAGGCGTATCCAAGTTGTTACTATGTGTCTAAAAGCAGGAACAGCCCATTGTGTATAAGGTACTCTACAGGCGTATCCTAGTTGTTATTATGTGTCTAATAGCAGGAACAGCCCATTGTGTATAAGGTAACTCTACAGGCATATCCTAGTCGTTAGTATGTCTAATAGTAGAAACAGCCCATTGTGTATAAGGTAACTTTACAGGCATATCCTAGTCGTTATTATGTCTAATAGTAGAAACAGCCCATTATGTATAAGGTAACTCTACAGGTGTATCCAAGTTGTTAGTATGTGTCTAATAGTAGAAACAGCCCATTGTGTATAAGGTAACTTTACAGGCATATCCTAGTCGTTAGTATGTCTAATAGTAGAAACAGCCCATTACGTATAAGGTAACCCTACAGGCATATCCTTATTATCCTAGTTGTTATTATGTGTCTAATAGTAGAAACAGTCGATTATGTATAAGGTAACTCTACAGGTGTATCCAAGTTGTTAGTATGTGTCTAATAGTAGAAACAGCCCATTGTGTATAAGGTAACTCTACAGGCATATCCTAGTCGTTATTATGTCTATTAGTAGAAACAGTCCGTTATATATAAGGAAACCCTACAGGCGTATCCTAGTCGTTATTATGTGTCTAATAGTAGAAACTGCCCATTACGTATAAGGTAAGCCTACAGGCGTATCCTAGTCGTTATTATGTGTCGAATAGTAGAAACAGCCCATTACGTATAAGGTAACCATACAGGCGTGTCCTACTCGTTATTATGTGTCTAATAGTAGAAACAGCCCATTACGTATAAAGTACTCTACAGGCGTATCTTAGTCGTTATTATATGTCTAATAGTAGAAACAGTCCATTATGTATAAGGTAATCCTACAGGCGTATCATAGTCGTAATTATGTGTCTAATAGTAGAATCAGCTCATTGTGTATAAGGTACTCTACAGGCGTATCCAAGTTGTTGTTATGTGTCTAATAGTAGGAACAGTTCAATACATACAAAGTAACCCTATAGTAGTAGACACAACACATTTCGGATAATTGTTTATAAGGTAACCAAACAGGCGTATCCTGATTGTTATTATGTGTCTAATAGCAGGAACAGCCCATTACGTATAAGGTACTCTACAGGCGTATCCAAGTTGTTATTATCTGTCTAATAGCAGAAACGCCCATTGTGTATAAGGTAACTCTACAGGCGTATTTTAGTTATTATTATCTGTCTAATAGCAGGAACAGCCCATTATGTATAAGGTACTCTACAGGCGTATCCTAGTTGTTATTATGTGTCTAATAGTAGGAACAGCCCATTATGTATAAGGTACTCTACAGGGGTATCCTAGTTGTTATTATGTGTCTAATAGTAGGAACAGCCCATTACGTATAATGTAACTCTACAGGTGTATTATGGTTGTTATTATGTGTGTAATAGTATGAACAGCCCATTGTGTATAAGGTACTCTACAGGCGTATCCTGATTGTTATTATGTGTCTAATAGCAGGAACAGCCCATTACGTATAAGGTACTCTACAGGCGTATCCAAGTTGTTATTATCTGTCTAATAGCAGAAACGCCAATTGTGTATAAGGTAACTCTACAGGCGTATTTTAGTTATTATTATGTGTTTAATAGTAGGAACAGCCCATTATGTATAAGGTACTCTACAGGCGTATCCTAGTTGTTATTATGTGTCTAATAGTAGGAACAGCCCATTACGTATAATGTAACTCTACAGGTGTATTATGGTTGTTATTATGTGTGTAATAGTATGAACAGCCCATTGTGTATAAGGTACTCTACAGGCGTATCCTAGTTGTTATTATGTGTCTAATAGTAGGAACAGCCCATTACGTATAAGGTAACACTAAAGGTGTATTATAGTTGTTATTATGTGTCTAATAGTAGGAACAGCCCATTACGTATAAGGTAACTCTAAAGGTGTATTATAGTTGTTATTATGTGTCTAATAGTATGAACAGCCCATTGTGTATAAGGTACTCTACAGGCGTATCCTAGTTGTTATTATGTGTCTAATAGCAGAAACAGCCCATAGTGTATAAGGTACTCTACAGGCGTATCCTAGTTGTTATTATGTGTATAATAGTAGGAACAGACCATTGTGTATAAGGTACTCTACAAGCGTATCCTAGATGTTATTATGTGTATAATAGAAGGAACAGTCCATTGTGTATAAGGTACAGTACAAGCCTATCCTAGTTATTATGTGTCTAATAGTAGGAACAGCCCATTGTGTATAAGGTCATCCTAGAGGCTTATTCTAGTTATTATGTGTCTTATAGTAGGAACAGCCCATCGTGTATAAGGTACTCTACAGGTGTATCATAGTTGTTATTGTGTCTAATAACAGGAACAGCCCATTACGTATAAGGTAACTCTACAGGTGTATTATAGTTGTTATTATGCGTCTAATAGTAGGAACATCCCATTATGTATAAGGCAACTCTACAGGTGTATTATAGTTGTTATTATGTGTCTAATAGAAAGGAACAGCCCATTATGTATAAGGTAACTCTACAGGCATATCCTAGTTGTTATTATGTGTCTAATAGTAGGAACAGGCCATTGTGTATAAGGTAACCCTACAGGCGTATCCTAGTTGTTATACGTGTCTAATAGCAGAAACAGCCCTGTACGTATAAAGTACTCTACAGGCGTATCCTAGTTGTTATTATGTGTCTAATAGCAGAAACAGCCAATTACCTATAAGGTACTCTACAGGCGTATCCAAGTTGTTATTATGTGTCTAATAGCAGAAACAGCCCATTATGTATAAGGTACTCTACAGGCGTATCCAAGTTGTATGTGTCTAATAGTAGAAACAGTCCCGTTGTGTATAAGGTACCCTACAGGCGTATCCTAGTTGTTATTATGTCTAATAGCAGGAACAGCCCATTGTGTATAAGGTACTCTACAGGTGTATTCTAGTTGTTATTATGTGTCTAATAGTAGGAACAGCCCATTATGTATCAGGTAACTCTACAGGTGTATCCAAGTTGTTAGTATGTGTCTAATAGTAGAAACAGGCCATTGTGTATAAGGTAACTTTACAGGCATATCCTAGTCGTTATTATGTCTAATAGTAGAAACAGCCCATTACGTATTAGGTAACCCTACAGGCATATCCTTATTATCCTAGTTGTTATTATGTGTCTAATAGTAGAAACAGTCCATTATGTATAAGGTAACTCTACAGGTGTAACCAAGTTGTTTGTATGTGTCTAATAGTAGAAACAGCCCATTGTGTATAAGGTAACTCTACAGGCATATCCTAGTCGTTATTATGTCTATTAGTAGAAACAGTCCATTATATATAAGGTAACGCTACAGGCGAATCCTAGTCGTTATTATGTGTCTAATAGTAGAAACTGCCCATTACGTATAAGGTAACCCTACAGGCGTGTCCTAGTCGTTATTATTTGTCTAATAGTAGAAACAGCCCATTACATATAAGGTACTCTACAGGCGTATCCTAGTCGTTATTATATGTCTAATAGTAGAAACAGTCCATTATGTATAAGGTAATCCTACAGGCGTATCCTAGTCGTTATTATGTGTCTAATAGTAGAATCAGCCCATTGTGTATAAGGTACTCTACAGGCGTGTCCTACTCGTCATTATGTGTCTAATAGTAGAAACAGCCCATTACGTATAAAGTACTCTACAGGCGTATCTTAGTCGTTATTATATGTCTAATAGTAGAAACAGTCCATTATGTATAAGGTAATCCTACAGGCGTATCATAGTCGTTATTATGTGTCGAATAGTAGAAACAGCCCATTACGTATAAGGTAACCATACAGGCGTGTCCTACTCGTTATTATGTGTCTAATAGTAGAAACAGCCCATTACGTATAAAGTACTCTACAGGCGTATCTTAGTCGTTATTATATGTCTAATAGGAAACAGTCCATTATGTATAAGGTAATCCTACAGGCGTATCCTAGTCGTAATTATGTGTCTAATAGTAGAATCAGCTCATTGTGTATAAGGTACTCTACAGGCGTATCCAAGTTGTTGTTATGTGTCTAATAGTAGGAACAGTTCAATACATACAAAGTAACCCTATAGTAGTAGACACAACACATTACGGATAATTGTTTATAAGGTAACCCAACAGGCGTATCCTGATTGTTATTATGTGTCTAATAGCAGGAACAGCCCATTACGTATAAGGTACTCTACAGGCGTATCCAAGTTGTTATTATCTGTCTAATAGCAGAAACGCCCATTGTGTATAAGGTAACTCTACAGGCGTATTTTAGTTATTATTATCTGTCTAATAGCAGGAACAGCCCATTATGTATAAGGTACTCTACAGGCGTATCCTAGTTGTTATTATGTGTCTAATAGTAGGAACAGCCCATTATGTATAAGGTACTCTACAGGCGTATCCTAGTTGTTATTATGTGTCTAATAGTAGGAACAGCCCATTACGTATAATGTAACTCTACAGGTGTATTATGGTTGTTATTATGTGTGTAATAGTATGAACAGCCCATTGTGTATAAGGTACTCTACAGGCGTATCCTGATTGTTATTATGTGTCTAATAGCAGGAACAGCCCATTACGTATAAGGTACTCTACAGGCGTATCCAAGTTGTTATTATCTGTCTAATAGCAGAAACGCCCATTGTGTATAAGGTAACACTACAGGCGTATTTTAGTTATTATTATGTGTTTAATAGTAGGAACAGCCCATTATGTATAAGGTACTCTACAGGCGTATCC